>JAESUZ010002609.1:600000-768264 GCA_017311185.1 Proteles cristata cristata
GATTCTGCAACTGACAGCATGGGGGTCACCAGACCACCTCACTCATAAACATAAAATGACAGGCAGAGTTTCTTTTATTTGCTCCTGAAGAGCAAAGGTTACATTATCAGATCCTCTGAAGGAAAAATGCTGAATCCTAGAGGTGAAAGAAAGTTTAGAGAAGTGGTTTTGAACCCTGAGGGTTGAGGGTTACTAGGGGACCTGCTTAAATGCTGGATTCTGGGGCATCATCTCCATCAGTTTACATTCAATTGGCCTGGCAAGGAACCCAAACATTGTTGTCTTAAGTGTCTTAAGTGTCCCAGGCAAGCTTTTAAGAGCCTGGATGGCTCAGTCAGTTGAGCTTCCATCTCTTGATTTCAGTTCAGGTCACAATCCTAGGGTCGTGGGATTGAGCCCTGCGTCAGGTTCGTCACTGAGCATAGAGTCTGCTTGAGAAACTTCCTCTCCCTCTTTCTCTCTCTCTCTCCCCCTTCCCTGCTCCTCTCCCCTGCTTGCCATGTGCTCGCTCGCTCTCTCTAAAATAAAAAAAAATTAAATTAAAAAAATTAAATAATTGAACAGAATTACAGATTCCTGGGCTCCATTCTGAGTTGCTTCCAAGTCACTTGATTTGAAGTCACTTCTAGGAATCTGTGTTTTTAAACTGCCCCAAGAGCTTCCCTATTTGGCCAGTTTTCCAAAACCACTGATCTAAAGCAAAATTGCAGAAAGCAATGTCGGTTGTTTCCAAAATCATAAAGTCAGTGCATAAGGGTCAGAAAATAATGTACATACTGAGACTCCTTGTGCTGTGGGACAAAGGCTATTCTGAGGCCCCAAAGACCTCACAATTTCTGGGCTACCTGGAAAGTAATGTTGACAACACTATAAAGCAGTGATCAAACCTCCCTTTCTTGAATACTTACCCTTAAAAGGTGGACTAAATAGCTTCTATGCTGCCCCCATTTAAGGGAAGACAAATATATTCACCCCTAGAAAAGCATACCCCTATTAAGTAGCCATATAATCAGGCATTAGGGTAGAGCTCAGTATTCAACTTTAAATAAAATGCAGGCATCTATCAACGAGAGAAGGATCTAGTAGGCTATTAGAAAAAGTTGCTATGTGACACCAAATCACAACACAGCAAAAGAGAGCTTACAGAGAAAAGACCATTGAGAGTTTAAACATAGCAACACAATGCATGAACCCTTTGCTGAATTCTGTTGAAAGAAGAAACAGATCCTAACATTATAAACTCACTTGGATGAAACATTAGTGCTGCATTTTAAGTCCACCATTAGCCAAAAGCCCTGCATCTGGAAATAAAGGAGATTTAATTTCAGAAATTTCAGTCAGGTAACCATTAAGAAAGTTAAAAACAACAAATATTTATGTAATAATATAGACAAGTAGAAACAAAATTTCAAATATGCATAGCCAGTGGTTATTCAATAGAAATCATAAAATTATAGAATCTCAGATATAAAAAGGTCCAATCACTTATCTACCCAATGAAACAAGACAGCTGCAGAGAAATTTGTAGATTTCCAATGAGTACCATCTGATCAAGCTAGACTATGGGTTAAAGAAGCCAAGTTTTAGTTCGTTAGCTAGCCGGGTCAACTTGGGCAAGTCACATTTTTTCGGGTCTCAGTTTCCTCATCTATGACACAAGTAAACTGAACTGGATCTCCGAAGCTCGGATCTAGTTATGCAAATGTATATCACCCTATTTTTGTAAACTAGTAGCTACATGAAGACAACAAACATCTTTAGATGCAATGGCACACTCAGCAGGCTTCTTACAGATTGACATTCTGGAACAACTTACTTGACTATCAGGAAATGCCTCAAGTGTCATGAGAAACAAAACCACAAGATTAGATTACTAGATGGCTCAGGGGAAAAAAAAAATGAAAGAATTCAGTAAGTCTTTATGACTAATACACTTAAAAGTGGTGTTTTAATCATTACCATATCACATGCTGACAGTGTGCTGCATGAAGGAAGTCGGCCTGATAAAATACTTCGGGGACCAATCCTCACTGCTGATACTCATCCAGCAATGACAAAAGAAATAGCTACTGTGAAGAGTTACATTCAGCATAATCAGTGACAATACTGTCTTTAAAATGGAAATGAGGGGGCGCCTGGGTGGCTTAGTCGGTTAAGCATCCGACTTTCGCTTAGGTCATGATCTCGCGGTTCGTGGGTTCGAGCCCCGCGTCGGGCTCTGTGCTGACTGCCAGCTCAGAGCCTGGAGCCTGTTTCAGTCTGTGACTCCCTCTCTCTCTGACCCTCCCCTGCTCACACTGTCTCCCTCTCTCTCTCCTAAAAATAAATAAAAATATTTAAAAAAAAATAAATAAAATGGAAATGAGAACCTGAAGTAACATCACCCTTTTAGGTCGAATATATCTCTCAGGAGTGTTTTGTGCAGTTCTCATCTCCAGCATAAGAAAAACAATTATTTTACCCAGCATCCTACAGGGAGAAACAGGGATATTCTGTTGATGACACTATTAGGGCTCCTCAGTATAGCAGTGGAAGCACTACATGACAACATGCTGTACAATTTATGGTGCTTAGCATAATTTCTGTAAATATTCATTTATTTACAGCTATAGGACTGTCTAGAGAAACTACTGATGGTCTCAAATACCCTTCTTATTCCATGGTGATCTTTTGAATAAACAGTGCCTGTAAATCCTTTGCTTAACACCAGCAAAAGATCTTTTCAGTTAGGAAGAAGTAATGGTTGAAGTTTTTATAATTACACTGACATATTCAAGAATATAGTCAATGTTTAATGTATACTTTATACTCCTAGTTAGAGAATAAAGCAGGGCACACCGTTAATGGGAAACAAGAGGTTTAAACTTGTGCATAATTTAAATAAATCACAATTTGGTTTATTTACTGCATTCATACCCAGCATGTTTCATCTAAACACCTTTATGCTTATAAAGTTTTTCCTGTTTGCCTTCCCTATTGAGAAGGTGAAATCTAAATCTTAAAAGTGTTCCTTCACAGATTCCATGCATAATAAAACACAAAGGAAAATCATGAACCCAATTCAATAACTGAATGCATCTGCAAGTTTCTTAGGGTTTGACAGTGTGGTAACAAATTCTAATTCATTAGGCTTTTTTGTTCCTTCTCCTTCACAGAATTATGGGTGTGCTGTTGAGCTCAATTTTTTTATTAAAATGGCATACATAGCTCTCCTTTCATAATTTTTTTTAAAAACTGTAACTTGGTTAAAAGACTTAAGAATAAACTCAATGACACCACAATTGAATACTAAATCTGTTTTATCAGTCTTGTTTTGTGATATACAGATCTACTGATAATTAAATAAATTTTAAAAACTCAGTGAGTTGCTCTGGATTATTCTTGTGGCTTACATAACAACTGCTACTTCCAAAGTACAAGTTCACCATTTATTTTCATCGGTGAATTACATTTCATTCAAGAGTTAAGTTTCTTGTAATAAATATTAACATGATGTGAGAAAATCTTATAATTTTCCAACTGACTAGGAATCTTTGACATCCAAATGCTGAACTTAAATTGTAGAATAACTCATTAGGAAACATGCAATAGCAGTGTCAAGATTTACAACAAATACACTGGAAGCGTTTTAAAAATTAATATTAAGCTGCTATGCTTGGCTTAATTAACTTTCTTCTTCATTTACAAAGCATATCTGTCTGGTTTTATGAACTTGGTCTCTAGTCCCCTTTCTTACAAACCTGTTTAATTAAAGTTTAACAGCTGTGTATGCTTTAGAAACAGCAGAATGGTTTTTCTCTCTTGAAATACTTAATCCTTTCTTAAAGTATGATCCTTTTGAATATATATTTAAAAGGCAATGGACAAGGAATAATCTACCAACAGAAAAACGCTAGCAGCTTAGGGCATCAGCACTATGTATTCATTGTATAGACTGAATAGTAATTTCCAAGCCAAGAAATTCAAGGCCACATGGGACATAAGCAGATTTTTATTATCAAAAAAAAAAAGCTACATAAAACAACAAATAAGTAAATAGAAAAATAAGCAGAATGCTTAAAAATAGAACATACTGTAGGTTTTCAATCCACTGTACACAGCCAATACCTAAGGAGTATGACTAATGAGGTAACATCAGATATTTTGATCAGTGTTACCACTTTATCATCAACATGTAACTATTTATTAAATAAACATATATAAGTATATATTTGTGTATGTATGTGTATATGTACACATATAGATACAACATGACATTTCTGAAATAACGAAAATAATGAAAGGAAAGATGGATGTGATGAATCCTCGAACAGTACACCTTTACATGTAAAACTAACAAATAGTAACAAGGGATGCCTGGGTGGCTCAGTTGGTTGAGCGTCCGACTTCAGCTCAGGTTATGATCTCATGGTTGGTGAATTTGAGCCTGGTGTCAGGCTCTGCACTGACAGCATGGATCCTGCTTTGGATCCTCTCTCTCCTCTCTCACTGCCCCTCCCCAGCCTGCAACCTCTCTCTCTCAATAATGAACAAACAGTAACAAAATAGTAACAATATAAAATTATTTCTGAAATCAGTAGTTCATGGGACTCCTCAGTGGCTCTGTTGGTTAAGCGTCTGACTTTGGATCAGGTCATGATCTCATGGTTTGTGGGTTCAAGCCCGATGTCAGGCTCTGTGCTGACAGCTCAGAGACTGGAGTCTGCCTCAGATTCTTTTTCTGCCTCGTTCTCTCTGCCCCTCCCCTGCTCATGCTCTGTTTGTCTATCTCTCTCTCATAAACGAATAAACATTAAAAAATTTTTTAAAAAGAAATCAGTGGTTCATGCATATGATTTTACAGTATGCCAATTTCAGCTATCTGTCCTCGAGGTTCTCTCTCCACCAGTACTACTTGACCACTGTGCAGGGAGGTTATTTTTACACCCTTCTGATATATCCTTTTTCTTGAAAAGAGTCCCTGACTATACCTCATTACTTCTCCCAACCATTGTTCTCTGTTTGTGGTACATGCTCAATTAATGTGTGTGAAATAAACACATTGATGCAAGAACAAAACCAATTTATTTTTTAACAGAAGAACTCTAAAAAGAGGCTTCAGCAGACGGTACTATTGTTCAAAATGTTTGCTTTCCATCCCTAAGAGAGAGTTGTGCACACCCAGCCTACTTATAGCAGGTTTGGCCACCACTGGTTGAGGCCAATGACACACGAGTAGAAATGATATGTCCCTTTTCCAAAAGAAGCCTCAAGATCCATCTTATGGTTCTACCATGCTTTCCTTTCCATCTCCCCTGAGACCATGAATACCCTGTTATCCTGAATCCCTGAGGGAAGAAAATATGGAGCAGTGACTCATGCAACCTGTGGTCAACATATACTAGAGTGAGAAACAAGCCTCTACTGCAATAACCATTGAGATCTGGGGGTCGTTTGTTATCACAGAATAAGTTAGCCTAAACTGACTGACACAGGGCCCATGTAAGCCTTCTCAACGATAAACAAGCATATTGTCAGTCCCCTTGCTATGCAGTGACAATCCCTGCAGTGTTTTGCTGCTGAAGAGCTCAAAGACAAACAGATCACTGAGACTCATGTTCTTCACCACTTGCTTTCCTTAACTTTCAGCAACATGAAAATGTTCAGCAAATTAGAGAGTTTACATTTTTAAAGATAAGGAGTTGGGGCTGATACTAATTGGACTAAGTTGAAATATTTCCAGAATAAACAGAATCATTTCAGAGAGTGATATTCAGGAGTGTTGTCTTATAAATATTGCACAGAGCTTCCTGCAGTCATTTAATTTGACAAATACTTATTGAGCACACTTTCAATATGCTTGATTTTGCAAGACAGGGCTGTGCTAGATGCTGGGATCCAGGAGAGAGCCACTGTCCTTGATTCAAATTGCACACGGGCAGAAGGATGCATGTCCAACGGGCTCTAATACAATTAGATGCACTTTATGCCTGTAGGATCAATACAGTACTGTGGAAACAGAGAAGAGGACAATCATTTCGGTCAGGGTAAGGATACAGGGTTTTGTTAGATGGGGTGGGGGGAGGAGGAGTCCGCCACACACAGGATAAAACATGAGCACGGATAGAGAAGTATGAAAGCACTTTTAAAACTGGAACAATATAGCTCTAACACTGTGTGTGTGTGTGTGTACATGCACACGTGACCACTCAGGCACATGGGTGTAAGAAGAGTGGGTAGGAGAAGAAGACAAAAGGGAAAAGTCGCTCACGGTGAGTGGTAAATGTCATGAAAGAGGAAGCTAGTATTCAACAGGAGCACAAACGGGAAGTAATCCCAATCACAGAAGGTTCTAAAAAGAGATGCCAGAACTGAATCTTTGTCCTACACACATATCTACACACGTGTATACATGCGTATGTGTATATCTATACCCATAATGTGTGTGTGTGTGTGTGTGTGTGTGTGTGTGTGTGAGACAGAGAGAGAGAGAGAGAGAGAGAGAGAGAGAGAGAGATTCAAGGTAAAATCCAGTAATATTAAAGGATATACAGTAAAATTCCCCTCACACTCTACCCTTCAAGACCTCTAGTTCCCTTCTGTAAAGGTGGAAGTTATACATTTGCTAGTATCTACTGACTAATTTATACAACAAAGAAAGTAAGTGTGAACTCCTAGAGAAATGACTGGTGTGGAAGTGGTATTCAGGATGTAATATGTGAGAGTTTACTCGTGTATGTGTGTGTGTGTGCACGCGCGTGCGCACGCACGCGTACATATATAGATCTTTCTTCTTAATTGTTCCTGAGTCTCTATTTCATGAGTGCATTACAATGTCCTCAACTGTGTGGATGTACATCTAGAAGGTTTCAACCTTCTATGATAAACAACCCTGCAAGTAACTCCCTTGTACACACTCCTTTGCACTCAGGTGCTGGTATAGCTATCAGATAAATTCCTAGAAATGGAATTGCTGAGAGTGTTAGTCAGGCAAAAACAAAAGAAAGGAACAGGACACACGTAAGGGTGCTTCCTGTGAAGGCAAAGGTATTTGAAGAGATGCATAACTGCCAAGCAAGTACAAACTGTCGGTGTGGCTAGAATGTAGTGGGGAGAAGGCAGCTGGAGAGGCACAGGGCCAGATCATGAGGCTCCTGACTGTGGAAGGCATAATAAGATTAACATTTAGGAACAAACAAATAAACACTCTTGTGGGAGTGTGGAGGATGGATTGGCAAGGGTATGAATGGGAAATCAGTTAGGATAGAGACACAGTAATGCAGGCAGGAAGTCATAAAGGCCTGGTGACCCGTCTTCTTAGGCATTGTTAGATAAAGTCCTCCCTCACTCATCTCTTGAGTTTCTCCTTGGGGGAGACTTTCAAGACCAGTGGCTAAGATGCCTCATGGAAAGCAGCAACCCTAGGAAGTGAATCCCTGACAGGATCCACCCTTCTATCCTGGCATGAGAAAGTATTTTTCCTGGTACTAATCCTTCTGTAAAAATTTGTGTACTGACTGCCTCTATCTTTTCTACAGAATAAATATCATAGAATTTAAGAGCTGGAAAACATATTCCAAATCATTTTGTCCAAGGGTCTTCAAAATTATTGAGAGATGCTTTCCTTTTTCCTAAAAGCATGAGATCACAGGGAGGGCAGAGATTACGAAGAAAGGGAGAGTGAACTCCTAAAAAGTAAAAAAGACTGGGTGGTAGTCAGGATCTGACAGTTCATTCAAGTTGCAAAGGGAACAGAGGGACATGACACAACTGTGTTTTTCCTACCCATAATTCCCAACCCAAATCCCAAATGCAAGTTTAAGCTCAGGCAGGGTGGCAATGGAGCCAATTTGAAAAGCATCATTTTATACCTAAGCAGACCAAAATCTAAACGGGCTAAAACTACTCAAGTTAAAACAGATCATTGGTGAAACACATAATACTGGAATGTTTTCTCAAATTTCAGCATGCATCAGAGTCACCTGCAGGGCTTACTGAAACAGAATGCTGCTCTAGTCTCATGGTTTCTGATTCATTATGGGCAAGTGGGACTCAAGAATCTGAATTTCTAACAAGTTCCTTAGTGATGTTGATGCTACAGTCTGGAGATCACACTTTGAGAAACAATCTACTAAAACAATGCTGCCCTCCATATGGTAGCTATGTAGTCTATAAAACGTACATAGATATCTACAAGGTCTTCTACAATAAAGTTTTACCAAATTTTTGTAACTTTAAAATATTGAGAAAAACATGCTACAAACTTTTAGTGAAGTCTCCTTTCTCTTTATTTGTAAAACTCACAGATTAGCATTAATACACTCAGCATTAACTCACAGCAGATAAATGTACAAAAGTTAATGTCAAAGAATTCAATTTCTAAAGTTCTACTTCATGGAATTTTAACCATCAAAAATAAATGGCTTAAAAATTTATTTCCTAAAGTAACCTATGTGATGAATAAAACTAAAAGGCAATTCACATACTGGAAATATATTTGATCTAACTATGGGCAGAAGGTTAATGCACAGAATATATTCAAACTCATAAGGAAACGTTTACCACCATTTGAAAATGGCCAATTGTAAATTAGTTCTTAGAGGAAGAAGTAAGAGATTAATAAGTGTATAAAATATTCATTCTTATTAGCAATGAAAATAATATAAATGAAAACAATAATGAGAAACATGTTTTCACCTTTTGGGTTAATAAAGACATAAACTCCATTAATGCTTATTGCTGGCTCACTACTCAGTCCCATATTCATACATTGCCAGACATGTGATAAGTGGAACTTTCATAAAAGTTTCCTATCCATATCCTCTTTGATTTCCTTCATTTTACTGGTAAGGATATTTCAAGTTTTAATTTTAACAAATCATTATGTTTTAAAAGTCGTGTGAGAATACAAGAGCTCAGATACATACAGTTAGGAGTCACTTCAATTTCCATTGTGCAGTAAGCCTTCTCTTGATTTTAATGATAGCCATATTAGACTTAGAATTCAGGTTTTATTTACATAATCCCCCACAGACGGCCCCTGAAATCCATTAAGGGATACATACACATAGCAAATTGTAATCTGTTCATTCATTTCCATTTCTATTATCAGACTCCTTGCTTTTGTAAAGCTTACTGCTTATTATACTTTCATCTCAAATAGAAAATCTTTCAGTTTGGCTTTCCATCTTCCTAAACTCCATTCCAGTATGTATTACTTGCTCCTCTTCATGTTATAGTCAAAAATTAAATAGTCATTTACTTTCTGATGTATGTAAAACTGGAATTCAAACTGCAGAAATGTTCCTTGGAAGCATCGATACACCTTGAGGTGTAGCAGTGTGGGGCACAGTGTTTATCTGTGCCTGCTCCTGGCTGCGTATTAAAACGAGGTATTGCATGATGGTCAGGGAGTAGAATTTATTTTTGTAATAAGCAAAGGAGAATATCTCCTTGGTTCCCAGGTGGCCAGTTGCAGAAGCCCAAAGTTAATGACTTGCTATTCATCATGCCCCAAATATACAACTTTCACCATACGATTGACTCTTCCGAAAGAAAATATCAACAGCTGTCAGCTTCCTTAATAATGAACAAAAATTTAATTATTTTCATTCAAATTTTCATTTGAGTTGCAACTGCCAGGATGATCAATTTCAAAATCTTATTAGTTCTGCTAGTGTGAACCATTCAGATTCTCAGGCAAGAAACTGGGGAGACACGCTTTTTTTTAAAATGAACAATTTACGATTAATATTTCTGTCAACAGACATTTTCCAACATTACAGAACTGCAAACATAGGCTTTCGTTTCAAAATCAACATTTAGAAAATGGGAATGATTACTTTTTGCACTTAGGATGCTATTATATGTATACAGGTATCCCTCATAATAAATTAGGTAACATTTGAACATTTTCCGTAACACAATGAGTAAATTGAGGAACTAAAACAAAAATTACTTAAAAAGAGGATCTCCTAGATTATTAGCTCCTTCCTCTCTGCACCATCAGTTAAGTCCAGCACAGATAGACTGAGCTAAAATAGCAAGCAGAAGATAATTGGAGTTTTAATACTGGGCTTGTAAAAGGAGCTTAAATAGCCTGTGGTAGTACTCCGACACAGAATTTTCCCCTCTGAAGGGCTATTCCTTTTGTATTAGGAAGAAACTACTTGGGCAATGAAATTTATTCTACTCTTTTATGAGCATAGCGGCTGCTCGCCAGTGAAGATACTCTCTGCAGTGTTCTTACAGTATAAGAGCTCTTCCTCGTCCAGCTCAAGACAAATACCTTCACTGTCCAGGTGCACCCATGTGGCTTCCGGCAGTGCAGCAAAATCCTCACTTACAGTAGCACAGCTCAGGATTTTCTTTCCTACTGCTCTCTGCCTCAAGCAACATATAGCCAAAGAACCCAGAGCTTTTAGGCAAATTCTTCGCTACTATTTAAACTACTGGCCAGGGTTGGGGCTCCTGGATGGCTCAGTCAGTTGAGCGCTGTTTGAGACTTCGAGCCCTGCATTAGGGTCTGTGCTGACAGCTCAGAGCCTGTTGCATGCTTTAGATTCTATCTCCCTCTCTCTCTGCCTTTCCCCCGCTCATACTCTGTCTCTCTTAAAAATAAATAAACATTAAAAATAAATAAATAAATAAACTACTGGCCAGAACTAGAAACATTTAGTATTTTCTACGTATTTCTAAGGTTAAAGGAATGAAAGTAGATAATAGAGACCAGCATCAGCAAACTATGGCTCAGGGACCAAATCTTGTCCAATATCTGTCTCTGTAATTAAAGTTTTATTGGAACATTCATTTTATGTATCATTTATAGTTGCTTTCATGCTGAAGTATGAGAATGGAGCAGTTTTGTCGGAGACAGTATAGCCTGTAAAGCTAAAAATATTAACGATCTGGCTGTTTACAGAAAAAGCATATTGACCCCTGCTACAGACTGAATATGAGGAGCCAGTTCAAGATCCCAAAGATACAGTAGCCAGCATCTGAGTTTTCACACCGAAAGTTGTAAAAGTGGTTTTCTTCCAACTTCAGAATTGATAAAATATGGAACTATATCTTGACCTAGCAATACAATAAATTTTTCTCAACAGTGACAAAAAAAGAATTGATCATCTAAAATGGGCAAGGCATTCTTTTCAGCTCTGAGGAAGCAAAATAGAAAATCAGTTAATAACATATTAAATTTTAGTAGTGTGTTAAAGTTTACAAAGTATTGGGCTGTATTTGGTCTTCAAAATAGCTCTGAAAATAGAGAATAAGAAAAATCAGAGAGGTCAATAACTTTTCCAAGGTTACACAGCTTGTAAGGAACAGATCTGGAACTGAATTTATCATCTTACTTCAAGTGTAAAATTCCTTCTACTGTATCATGCTACCCCTCATTTCTCTAAGACATCTAAAAGAAGCTTTTGAACAAAAAAAATTACAAAAATCTAATAGTATCCATAACTAATTAAGTTAATACCTTAAACACATTTGCTCTCTGCATGAAATTTTTTCTCCAAACATTTTAAAAGAGAAAGAGTGGTCAATGTTAAGTTTAAACAAGGTTAACTGAAATTGCACAAAAATAAAAAAAACCTTTCTGTTCCTTAATTATTAAGTAACTATTCAGGCTGAAATATTCTTAAATCTTTCTGGCACTCTTCTCAAGCTTAGTTACAAAGGTATTTTAAGAAAATCTTTTTAGCTTCCTACTAAGATAATTATACTTATATGCCTTTTCAAAATATTGACAGACTTACATTACTGTGAGCAGAGGAAAAAAATAAAAATCAATATTTAGTTCAAAGGAGTGTACAAAAGTTAGCATTTTTCTCTATTTTTACTCGGAGTTCACAACTTCAAAAAGCTCCACAACTGGGGTGCCTGGGTGGCTCAGTTGGTTAAGCGTCGGACTTGGGCTCAGGTCATGATCTCACAGTTCATGGGTTCGAGCCCTGCATCGGGTTCTGTGTTGACGGCTGGCACAGAGCCTGGAGCCCGTTTCAGATTCTGTACCTCCCTCTCTGACCCTCCCCTGCTCACACTGTCTCTCCTCTCTCAGAAATAAAGAAAAACATTTAAAAATTTAGAAAAGAAACCCAAAAGCTCCACTACTAAGAAGTGTATGTAAGCCAGCAGCGAAGAAGGCTGCAAAACCGATACACTAGCCGGCCCTCAGTGCTTCCTGCTGGGCAATATCAGACTTCACAAAAGCAGTTCACATAGTCTGTCTGTATTGCGGGAGGCGAGGGACCATCATGGCGTAATTGGGAAGTGAAGTCCCTAAAGCCAGCCCAAAAAGGGAGAAAAGGAGCTTAGTGAAAAGGTTCAAAGTTAGAACCTGACTACTATATTTTGGAAAGCAGTAAGGAGATGTCAAGGAGGGAGTCAGATCAGAGCATCCTGCGAGGCTCCCAGTTGCAGAAAATTTTTCCTACTTAAGCTAAGGTTTTCTACCTGAAGCACCCCAGTTATTTCAGCCCATGGACCACCTAGAGAGAACACAATGGTTCTAATACTTCCTGTTAGATACAGTGAGCTTAATATGAATAATATAAAATAATGAGGATATTAACGAATATTCATTTTTATGTTCTTTTTTAAGTTTATTTATTTTAAGGTGGGGGTGGGGGAGAGGCAGAGCAGAGAGAGATAAAGAGAGACAGAATCCTTTGCAGGCTCCTTGCTGAGGATTGATGGGGCTTGATCTCACAGCCATGTAATCATGATCTGAGCCAAAACCAAGAGTCTGATGCTTAACCAACTGAGCACTCAAAGTGTCCCTCACTTTCTTGTTCTTACCATTAACTTTCTATAAATGGTTTTGTCTAGGTCACCAATTACTGTCACCCAATAATATGCTCATGGTATCTTTCTGTAGGCTACCCCTAGGGCTGTTATTTATTATTTAGGACTTAACAAATAAGCAGTTCTGGAGTGGCCAAGTTTTCAAATATCTACCTAGTAGAGATGTATGAGTATATAATTATAACATCAGCATATCTGTGTAATACACATACTAGGAAATGTAAATTCTTATAGATATATCTGAAGTATATATTTTTTCTTTATAGAATATTCAAGGCAAAAATGCTATTACATCAACAATTTTCTAATCTTTTCAATCCCCTACTAAGATATACACCACACCATTTATACCTATGGAAACAGATTAGGAGTACAACAAAAAAGGACTTTTTCTTTTTACCCCATATGCTCCAGTATTGTTTCAATTTTGCTAAGTTATACTAAGCCTATACTACTTTTGCAGTTAAGGAGGAGACAGGAAATCGCCTACTCATCTCAAACTTTAACCAGAAAGTTGAACACAACACAGCTCAGCTCCTCAGGTAAACCAGATACTTTTCCTCCAGGGAGGCTCCAGCAGCCTTTAGTACAATTTTCTTGGCGGCAATTCTCTTGTTATATTGTATTCCTATATTTTGTTATCTTTCCACCACAGCATAAGCTTCAGGAAGACAAGAACTATCTACAGCTTTTAATACTTCTAACCTCAGAATCTCAGACAGTGCTTACCACATAGTAAATACCCCAGGCACTAAATAGATAGTGAGTAAATCATGACTACTACTAAGAATATCTGATATTGCTGAATATATCCTTATGTGCCAAGCACTGTGCTAACCAAATTATATCCATTGTGTTATGTGATCCTGAAGAAAACTCTATGGAGTATGTACTATTATAATTTCCACTTTACAGATAAGGAAAATTAAGTTTAGAAAATTAAGTAATTTGGCAAAGTAACACAAGAAGCAGCAGAGCTGGGATACAAATTGAGGAAGTCTGAATTTATAGTTTGTGCTTTTGACCTCAACACCATAATGAATGAATAAATGACTCTGCATGAAAGAATAAATAGTGAAGATGTTCATACCTAAGGAAGAATCCTGTTCAAGAGACGGATAGACTAAGATAGAAAATGAAACCAGAGAAACCACTGATGGGGGCAGGAAGAGAACCACAATACTAGCAATCACAATTATTAGAAAAAGCAAGTCAATCTAGATAGTCTGGTGACTTCCAGCAAGTGTCACATCCTCCTACACGAAAGTGTAACACAGTGGCGAAGTGCCTCTGGAAACCTCCCCACATTGCTAAATTGATCACAGAAATAATTTTGACTTTAAAAGTCAAGATCAACATTTTTACATGTAAAATTAAAGAGGCTATTTTGTGATGGGGAGGAAGAAATGTCTATTGCTAATGCATACAGTTTTTATTAACAATTCCATTTTTATTCACTAATACAGCAGCAGCGTGATAAATAATCGCCTGTAACTACATAAAAGAAAGATTTCCACAGTGTCATTCATGTGTTACCTACCTATAATTCTTTAGTAAAGAAGACTTATCATTCTTACAAGAAGAAGGGAAGAATGTCCAGAAGATAGAAGTAATTTCTCAGGTTGACATGAGAGTAAAACTGATGATTTTTCACAAATGTTTCTAATATAGCAGTAACTAAACCTTATAGGGCAGACCCTGGGACACTAGAATTCATGCCCAAAGCCTTATCTATTAAGTAATAATGTTACTCAGACCCTAAGCACTATACACATATGTGCCGTGCCATTTTGATTTGGGAAAATTCAGAATTCAAACTAAACCAGGCTTATGAGCCTCAGAAATTCGTGAAAGCCTTCTGTTCCAATTGCTAATAGTGAAGGCCCAGGATATAAATATCCTGATGTGTTCAAAAGCCACCACCTACCAGGCTCCTGTTTGGGAACTATAAAATAAAACCACTGGCTTCCATGCTCTAAAACATTCTATTAACAATCTTTATCAGGATCCTGGACATAAGTTTCTTTTCAAATTTCCTTTTCATTCTGTTTTCGCTTGTAGGACAGAATGCTTTCCTAATTCCTAATCTACCAAAAAGAGTCATAAATCAATGCATGGTCTTCAAAGAGTGCCACAGAGACATATTAGACTTCTATTATTCAGAGCTACTGCACTAAAAAAGGAAAAAAGAAAAGAAAAAAAAAAAGAAGTTATTAAACAAGCATCATTTTTAGTTTTCCTGGAGAAAACTCAATTTAGCTCTGTTTTTCTTCTATAAAGCTTCATCATTTCCTGGAACATAATATGATTCAACCATCTGTGATAGGCCAGTATTGATTTCCGTATCTTCAATCGCACATTTAAAATCAACAAGCTTTAAAATGTTTAATTTCTAGTGATTCAATGGATTTTTTTTTTGCTAATACCAGAAAGTTATTTTTAATAAATTAGGGCGTTTTGACATTTTACAATGTAGTCTCTAGACTTGAAGAGGAATTATCATTTGAATATTTTGCAGTGTGAGAAGTCTCCAGCTTCTCTACCTCAGAATACTTGGCAATATGGATAATTGTTACAGAAAGTCTTGCACGGTACTTTCTAGCCTGGAAATGGCTATGTCATGAGCAGGACATGCTTTTCCACAACACCATTGATCCTGCCTGACCTAAGGCCTCCCTGGCCAGGAAGTGAAGTGATTCTATTTTCTATGAACACTTCTTGGAATTCTCCTGAACAAGGAGAGCCACAAACTAAAGGAAATCAAATTATGTAAAGTGAATTATAAAGTAGCTGATATTTCACTGGCAGGTGGATCATTTGTTGTAGACGGTCTTGGCCAACACATTATGTTGATTGATCCAACGTGGTAACCATCTTTCACTCCCCAAAGTGTCCTAGTTTAGGTGATAAATTATAAGGTTACCCTCTTTACTGGTGACTCACTTCACTGATGTTGCTACCTACATGGAATCCCAGATTTCAGTGTCTGTAAAGTGTATTTTCAGTAGGTACGAAGAGAAATGATAATAGGCTTCATTTCTGACAGGACTGAGAAAATCTGTGAAACAGACATACAAGTGCCCAATAAAAAATGTTGATGCCTTACCAATTTCAAGTGTGGTTGATTCACATTGACTTCCTGCAATTTGGTGCTTTCTATTATTCATTTTATCTTTTTTGAAAACAGTCCTTCTATGAGTCATAACAAATTAATAAGAAAAAGATTATAACTCTGAAAAATATTTTGGTGGAACTAATGGCCTTGTCTAAATATTACTTTCATCAGCTTTTCACTGTTTGTGTTATAGATAAGAAGGCCCATTTGGGTTAACATTATGAAAATGACTACGTTCCTAGCTAAGTTAGCCACACAATCGAGAAACTGCTTGGTGATGTTAATTAATGTGGACATCAAGACAGACAGTTCAGACTTGCAAAAGTCACCTCTTTTGAGGTCTTAGGAATAAATGGCTGAATTCACTGAACAAATACTTCAACTGTACTTCTGCCTTGTCAATATAATCATAATGATTGTGATTACAAATAATGTGACTACTTTTATGAGTCACTCTGAAATATCAAAGTAGTCACTCTTCATGTCATAAACAAGGATACTTAACTACTTTTAGAGGAAGCTACATATTATTTCCTCAAGAGAAAAATACTTTGACCGGTTACTTGGGTCATACTGCCTCTCTTTAGTCTTTTCTCTACACAGCAGACAGAATGATCCTTTAAAAATGCCAACCACATACTGTCACTCATGGTTCATAACATTCCACAGGCTTGCATCTCACTACAATAAAATCTAAAGTCCTTCCTATGAGCCACAAAGCTCTGCAAACCTCTTAGTCTTCGTCTGCTACCTCAGTTTACCTTGTTCAGTAGGATCTGGTATGCATACCCCTTGCAGTTCCTTAAATTCACTTTATGTGTATCCATCTCAGAATTACGTTTGTTATTTCTTTGGTCTGAACTCCCTTTGTCTCAAATACTAATCTGGCTCTCTTCCTTTCTCCCTTAATTTAGGAGCCTGCTCAAATATTTTCTCATTAGAGAAGTTGACTATGAACATCCTACCTAAAATAGCAGTCCCACACCCCTGCTCTATACATCCTTTCTTAATTTTTCTTTAGTACTTTGAGTTCATGACGTTGCTTTATGTGTTATGTATTTGGCAATTATCTGTTTCTAACCGCTAGAATGTAACCTCCATGAGGTTACATGTCTCTTGTAATCAATTATGTGTCTTTAGTGGCTAGACCAGAGTTCATTAAATGGATGTTTCTACGGTCTACAGTGTCAGTGAACTGATTAAAATATTGTAACCTCATCATCTAAACTAATTTCACAATTTGTGTTGAAATGTTTTGACTTCTGAATCTGAATTTCCCCATTGCATATGATTTTTAAACCAATTTCCTCTGAAACCCGTATTTCATGTATTTTTGGTAAGAGTGTAAATATATTGGGGCGCCTGGGTGGCTCAGTCAGTTAAGCATCTGACTTCGGCTCAGGTCAAGGTCTGACTTCGATCTCACAGTCTGTGGGTTCGAGCCCCATATCAGGCTTTGTGCTGACAGCTCAGAGCCTGGAACCTGCTTCAGATTCTGTGTCTCCCTTTCTCTCTGACCCTCCCCCACTTGTTCTCTGTCTCAGTCTCTCAAAATAAAGACATAAAAATTTTTTTAAAAAGAGTGTAAATATATTGGTAAGAGTGTAAAACAAACTTCTTAGGAGGGACACCTGGCTGTATATTAGGACTAAAAAATAACAACAGTTACAACAACATATTCTGGCCCAGTATCTCTACTTCCTGCTATCTTTCTGCAATAATAAACACACACATGTGTCCAAAAGTATGTGTGCAAGGATGTTCATTATAGCATTTTGAATTGTTCAAACTTGTGTTATTTCTGTAATTTAAATAAGTAGGTAAATAAGTAAGTAGATCTTCCCCAGAGAGTGATGTCAAAGCAACTACCAAGTAGAAGAGATTATAGTTTTATTGAACATGAGGTTTCAAAGGGTAATTCTGAGTAAAGTGAATGCTAATCATAGTGCGCCAATTTGGGAGCCCTCACACTATCTGCCATACCTACGGGCCCCTTCCAAGAGGTCCCTTATAGCTGCAGAGTCTGTGCAAGGGAGGCGACTGACCAACACAACCACAGCTGGCCAGACCAAGAAAGGGCGACTGCCCCTAAGGCAGCTGATTGGTTGGCCGACCAGCTGCCTGTCAGGTGGGCATATCTTAGATCTATACCTCAAGGGGACACACCCATATTTCTCTCAGGTAGTTTAGACATGAGGCGCACCCAAGGAAGTCAACAGTTAGCAATGGGGCAGAAGCCAACTGGCACACCAGCCAGCTGGGCAAAAGCAACAGGCCAGCAGACAGAGGGTGCAAGTGAGCAGAAACCAGTGGTCGTGCTGTACCCCCATTCCTGCTTTTCACCGAGGCTAGGCTGATCCCTGGCTTCTACCACCTGTCCTCCCCCAGGTAGAAGCAGGACATGATTCAACCAGCTGCTGAATTATCTTTAAAATAAGTGCTCTTTAAACTATATTTTACTACATATTTGTTTTTTATAACTAACAGAACATTAAATTGAGGATTAAATTCAGACTTTGAAGTGCTTAGCTCTGAAAAGATAATCGTCCCTCTCTTCCCTCTAATTATGTGTTAATTCACAATAAAAATACTACAAAATGCACAATAAGGGTAACTTGAGCCCTAATAAGTCAAATTTTTTTCTTTAATCATTTTATTATATATCAAGTTCTTTCTAAATAAAAATAATAACCTGGTGATGTTCATTTATGTTTAGCTTGCCTACTAAGAAAGCAAGTATTTTCTGAAGTAAAAGTGGGACTGGAAAGTCCCTATCACAGACTGAAGCATCTTGTCTTCTACATGTTAGGACACCAATAGATAAATGACTTCTAGCAGTAGACAGCATATTTAAAAATTTTTTTGTATATGTTTTTCTATTGAAAGAATCAGATATAGACAAAAAATGTCAACATAACAGTAAATTATATTTTATTACACTTAAACACCCATTAATATCTATCAATGCTATTATAAGTACATCATAGGAATATGTTCAATTATTTCTAAATACTTTTTTAAGTTTATTTATTTATTTTGAGAGAGAGAGTGAGAGAGAGAGAGAGAGAGCACAGGGGAGGGGTAGAGAGAGAGAGAGAGAGAGAGAGACGGAATCCTAAGCAGGCTCTGCACTGTCTGCACAAAGCCTGATGTGGGGCTAGAACTCACAAACGGTGAGATCATGCCCTGAGATGAAGTCAGACTCTCATTCGACTAAGCCACCCCGGCACCCTAGAATATTTTCAATTATAAATTTAAAACCCAGGAAGCCTATAATTTTTACGTGCCAATATTTCAGAGGAATAAAATTTTAAATTTTATTCTAAAACACCAAATACAAAAGTTCAGATCAATTATCAAGTAGTTTTTAGAGGTTACATACTAGGAAAGTCTTGAGCCTTGATACTTCCATTCTTTATGCTATACATCACTTCATGGTAGGGGTGTAGTGAAGGGGACAGAAGGGGCCATATATTCAAAGTGTTAATTTTCAGGATTAGAACAAAGAAGCCACAACCTTTGCACATGTGGGTTGCATCAGTGGGGGAAATATGGATAAATTTCATATTCTCATCTCCCTTTCTCCATCTCCCAACCCTGTGCCAATAATCCTCCTTACAGCTCAGCCTCTCCTCTGTGAACCTAATACAGTTCTTACATTTACTGAAGAAAGAACAAGCCAGGTTTTTTTCCCCCTGCCTCAGGGAGGTCTGTTGTAGGGTTTCTAATTGTGCAGAGTCTTTTATGTCTGACCAAGTTTTATAATCGCATGTTGACTCTTCAGCTGTAATCAATATTGATATGTCTGAGTTAAAACTGTCTTCTCTTTGTATTATACTGTAAAATGAATCCCTTGGCATTCCTAATCTTGTTAGATTGTTTGACATAGGTAAAATTTTTGCTTCCTTTGTTGACCAATTCTTTTTTTTAAATAACTTTATTGAGATGTAGTTCATATAACATGTAATTTACTCATTTAAAATGTACATTCACTGTTTTTAATATATTCACAGAGCTGTGAGACTATAAGCTGTGAGACTTGGAATGTTTTCATGCTCCCTACCAAAAACAAACAAAATCCCACTGTATCCATATCTCCCATTCTCCTTCTTTATGCCTCTATTTTCTGTCTCTATAAATTTGCCTATTTTGGACATTTCATAACCATAAATAGAATCAAATGGGATATGGTCTTTTGTGACTAGCTTCTTTCATTTAACAATATTCTCAAGCTTTCCTGACTCATTCTTTAAATGGGATTTGCATCATATCCACACTGTTTTCCAAACAGTAAAAGAATATTTTGTATATTTATGCATGTATATCAAATGGTTTTCCAAATTATTGCCCTTCACAGTTTCCTACTGAAATCAGAAGAACCTCTTCAAAATAAAAAATAGTTCTCAGATTCCACAAATTGACAATGCAAACCCTACAGGTAACAAAACCTAAACTCATTGATATTAACATACTTACACCTGACTAAAATCACATTATTATACATGCACAATAATCCTCCCCCAAATGCCCAATCTATTTAAGTGCTCAAAATCAAAGGAGTTCCTATAATTCAAAATTGAATAACCAGTAAAAAATGAGAAAATGCACTGAACAGACACTTCATCCAAGAAGATAAACAAATGACAAGTAAGCACATGGAAGCATGTTCAATATCAGTAGCCTTCAGGGAAATGTATCACAACCACAGTGAGAGTCTACTTTATATCCATGAGGATGGCTATAATAAAAAAAATTGTCATAATACCAAATGTTAGCAAGAGCACAAAGAACCTGAAATCCTTATACACTGACTGTAGAACATAAAATACTATAGCCACTTTCAAAAACAGTTTGATAGCTACCAAAGTCAAACCTATACTTCACCAAAATAGCCAGCATCCCTAGGTATATAGGTGTTTTAACAACAATATGTGTGAATTCATCTCAGTAGAAATAAAAACATATTTCTACCTCAAGACACAAGTGTCCATAACATTGACCAAATGTCCCTATCTTTCAAACTGGAAAAATTTTAATCTTCATTAACTTGTAAGTACACAAACAAAATGTGGTAGGTCCATACATGGAATACACTTAACTATAAAAAAGAATGAACTACAGATATTCACACATTGAGGGGACAGAAAAAAACATTCTGATATGTGGGGGGAAAAACAGACATAAAAGACTACATATTGTATAATACCGCCTAAATAAAATTTCTAGAAAAGGCTATACTATGGGACAGAAAGCAGACCCATGGTTGTCTGGGATTAGCCACTGGCACTGGCGGAGCCTCAGTGAAGTGCAAATGGGAGAAGGAAACTTTTGAAGGTAATGGAACTTTTCAAAAACTAGACTGTGGTGAGGGTTGCACAATTATACATATTTATAATAAAAGTCGTTATACTGTATATATATATATATATATTTTTTACAAATAGTTTATTGTCAAATTAGTTTCCACATAACACCCAGTGCTCATCCCCACAAGTGCCCTCCTCCATGCCCACCCCTCCTCCCCCACATCCACCAGTCCTCAGTTTTTGTCAGCATTCAAGAGTCTCTCATGGTTTGCCTCTCCCCCTTTCCCCCATGGGTGAGTTAAATGCTATATAAATTACATATCACTAAAGCTTTAAAAAAAAAACACACAAACAAATATTCATAAATGTAAACCACTCAAACCATACCTCAGTATCTTGACTAATACCATGCAGACTACTAATGGACAGATAATCATGACATGAAAGTTTTGCCCATTCATTCCTACATCAACAAGTTCTCAAATTGTTTGGTCCTTTATACTCTAAAAATAATTTATACTCTCAAAAATAATTGAGGATCTCAAAGAACTGTTGTTTATGTGGATACCATTAGTCAATATTTAACATATTAGAAAATATACTCTGTCAGTATTTACCATATGGGAAATTAAAATGGCAAAGTAAAAGTGTTATAAATTCAATCTAAAATAATAACATATCTATATGTTAACCCATAAAAACTATTATTTTAATAAAAAGTATAATTATTTTCCAAAACAAAATAAAAATAGTTGAAATCAGTGGCTTTTTAAGAATATTTTTGCCAATCTGGTTCATGTTTGGATTAATAGAAGACTGTCATATTCCCATATCATCTCTTGCATTCAATCTGATGCAATATTGCACATCACACAGCCTCTGGAAAACCCCACTGTATACTCAAGAGAAAATAAAATGAAAAAGGCACACAGCATCTTAGTATTATTAGGAAAGTAGTTCTGATCTCACTGACCCCCACAGAGGGTCTTAGGAATACCCAGCGATCCTTGGGCCATCGTTTGAGAACCGCTGACCTTGATTCTGCTCTGAAACCGACTGATGTTCATTTTAATAAAATGGTTTAACCTGGAGTGTCATTAACACAGTTACTTTAGGATTAAGATTTTTGAAAACGGAATCAGAAAACTTTCTGAAAACAGTTGTCAGAGCATTTTGAGCCCAATATTGTATGGACCTGACTACAACTTACTTAAAAGTAAACAATCAAAATGAGACACCTCGTGCCACATTAATATTTACTTGTTGAATCTCAAACACTGTTATAGATTCATCAGCAATTAAAAGAAATTAGACACTACTACAGACTGTTAAAATACCTGATTGTTAGATTGATATATTTTTTAAGTTTACTTATTTATTTTAAGAGAGAGAAAGAGAAAGGGAGGGGCAGAGAGAGAGGGAGACCCAAACAGGGTCCACGTCATCAACACAGAGCCGGACTCAGGGCTCAATCCCATGAACTGAGAAATAATGACCTGAGCAGAAATCAAGAGTCAGACTCTCAACCAACTAGGCCACCCAGGTGCCCTTACATTGTTATTTTCTGAAGTCCATTTTAGTCATGGACTCAGACGCTTTTGTTTCATTTCCTTTCTCGTTTTCCACCATTGCTATGAGTATGAAAACTCTGACATAGTTTCTGTATATGCTTGTAAAATAATAAAACATTTTTTAATTTTTCTAAAACAAACCTTGATACCATAATCTAAAATAATCATGCTAACTTTAATATTTGAAAAACAACTGGTTAGTGGTTATTTTAGAAAACATTATTAATTTGAATTGAATTAGTATTTATCTCTTGTGTCTCACATTTAAAGAATAATATAATTGGGGGACCTGGGTGGCTGAGTCAGTTAAGTATTCGACCCTTGGTTTAGGCTTAGGTCATGATCTCATAGTTTGTGGGTTCCAGGCCCACGTTAGGCTCTGCACTGACAGTATGGAGCCTGCTTGGGATTTTCTCTCACTCTCTCTCTCTGTGTCCCTTCTTCTCCAGCTCTCTCTCTCTCAACAAGCAAACAAACGAACATTAAAAGAGAAGGATGATAATATAATCAAAAGTTTATGTGTGTCTTCTATTTGAAATAGTTGGAGACGCTCGCTTAAGATGTACCAGTTCCTTTGGGATATCTCCAAAGCTCTGGTCCTCTTTGAACTCAGTTGTAAGTACAACTGACAGAATTCCAAGTAAAACTTGACAGAATTCCAGAATTTATAACTTGAACTCTAAAACAATAGTGTAAGTACTTACTTGACAATATCTCCTTCAAGAGCAATCACTCTTTTAATTATCTTCTGGTCTGGGTTTTTAGGGGACCTAGAACAAAATAAGATTATACAATCAGTTATGTCTCTACTGTTTTAATCAAATGAAAAGAAATTCTGCTTAAAATCATTATGGAATCCTTGCACCCATGACATGGCTTCAATCCTACTTAGGTCCCTCAAGTGATATGAAGCTACTTTTGAAGAAATTCTCATTTCAAACCTCTGGAGGAGAAGTCATGCTGAAAGTTTATTAAAATAAAAAGTAGACAGGGATAAGAATTTTCATATTATAAAGCTTAGTACTTGCAAGAAAGAGGATTCATATATAAAGAAAATGATTAGACATCTCTTTAAAATCACATACTTAAGTTTCTTTATTTCATTTAAAATAACCAGTGGAATTTTATTTAAATTGACAAGAAAACAATGAAGATGAAAGGTGTTTAAGAAAAATCAGAAGATTCTTTTAAATTGCATTTGGGTTTAGCCATTTGAAAATTATGCAATTCAGACTGCTAAAACAAGGGTGCTGACATCCCACTCTGTCCCTGGAATTTCACTCTGCAGAAAGCCATGTCGGCCTGAGTAGCCCTATGGAGAGACTTATTTGGTGAGGAAATGTCTGCCGATCATGTGAGTGAGCTTAGCATTAGAACCTCCAAGTCTAGGGGTGCCTGGGTGTCTTAGTCGGTTAAGCGTCCGACTTTCGCTTAGGTCATGATCTCGCGGTTCATGGGTTCGGGCCCCACATCTGGCTCTGTGCTGACTGCCAGCTCAGAGCCTGGAGCCTGTTTCAGTCTGTGACCCCCTCTCTCTCCGACCCTCCCCTGCTCACTCTGTCTCTCTCTCTCCTAGAAATAAATAAAACATTAAAAAATTTTTTTAAAAAAAGAACCTTCAAGTCTAGTCAAGTGCTCAGAGACTACAGCTCTGGCCAAGTGTCTTCTACAATCTTGTGAGAGAGCATGAGCCAGGACACCTACCTAAGCTGCCTTTGCGTTCCTAATACTCAGAAAATGTGTGAGATAATAAACATTTGCTCTTTTAAGCTTCTAGTTGGGGTAATTTGTTACACAGCAAGGGCCAACTCAATCTTAATAAGACCAATTTCTTGCCAATAACATTTTAAGTCTTTTAACAGACACATTTCAAGGAATATCTCATACATCACATAAATGATCATTTAATACGATTTTGGAAATCAAGGACGGATAAAAGTATTTTCAATTCAAGTCACATTTTGAATTGAGTGGCTTTTAAAAAGGAAAGTAAATGCATAAAAACTGAAGAGATTAAATATATTCAAAATGTAACACTCCGTCAAAGTAAATATGCAGTTTCAATAAGATTTATATTTCACATTATATCTTGCTGAGAAAATGAAATCATCTAAATCATTCGCATCTACTTGTGAAAATTGGTCTCACATTTTCACTAAATTATAAATATTCTTTATTTTAAAAGGGAATTTGATCAGAGTTTTTAACTGAACTGTCCCTTTCATTGAACTGACTCACCATTATATTCCTATAATTTTACTGTCATCTGTGTGCAGCTAGAGTGAGAGTTCTTGGCACAGTGAAGCTGACAAAATTGTGCAGGACCCCTGACAGATATTTAGGAAATTCCCCTCCTGTGTCTCTTTGTTTTAGGTAACCAGAAATGTATAAAGTATAATTCTGTGCTCATCAAAGAGTGTATATTAGAACAATGGAATACCATTTCCTATTATACTGACAAACAAATAATAATAACAACAACAAAAGTAATACTGGTAATACAGTTTGTTGTTGAGGGTCTAGGGAGTATTCTCTATATAAAAAATATGTAAATGTAATTGTGCGTCTTCGTAAAGCACTGTCGAGATTTTATATTAGTTTTAACATGACAATTATATTTTTAGGAATTTATCCTAATGCAACAATTATGAATATATGTAAAACTTTAGCGATATGGATGTTATCTATTTTTTAAAAAGAGAAAAAATTCAGTTAAGAGTAAATTAAGTAAATAGTCCATCTACATAACAAAATATTTTCCAGTCGTTAAAATGATACCGTAAAATAATTTTTAACGATGTGAAAATATCAACATAACACATAGATTGAAATAGAAGTTAGAAAATAGTATGCATACTGTGACCTCACATCTGTAATTAGAGACAGAGAATGCACACACAATTGTACAGGGAAAAATCAAGGAGGGCATAAAACCAAAGTCAGGGGGTAGGGAGTTCTGTATCTGATTTAAAAAGCATGCTTAGATTTTTTTGGTTACGATTTGTGGGAAGTCTATTAGCAGATGACAACTGTTTGTGTCACATGACATTATCTGAGAAGGAATGCCCCAAGAAAGGGTGAGACCTGAACTAATTGCCAAATTCCCCCACCTCACATTGATGTGGTATTAACGATGACATAATATGAAAAGCAATCCTTATCACTGTAAAACAATATTTTATGCCAACAACTTTTAAGCTCTTGAGGTACTTGAAAAGAATTTTATATTTTAAAATAATCTGTATTTTAAGATCATGAAGCAAAACAGAATATGCAAAGTGAGCTTTCTATATAATTAAAGTCTTATGAATTACTATTTCAAATATATCTATAAATTTTAAAGTAATATTAAACTCATGAATCTAATCAAATGATTCAAAATGAGAAAAAAAAGCTATTACTAACATTAATCCCATTACTGCTCAAAATCTATATCTATATTTTAATCATTAGACTGTTGAATGTACTACTTTCATGTAAGTAGAAGTGGTATGAGGGTTATTATAGATTTACATTGTGAAAGTCATTGAACTTCCCTTTATCTAAATTTTCTTGGCCATTTGCCCATCTCCTGGGAAGTGTGAAGAATAACAAGGATTATATGCCTTCCTTTAGGGATACGATGTATGCTGTCGAATAAATACTAAAATTTGCATTTAAATTTGTAATTTCGGTGTTTTCATAATAAAACATAAAAAAGCGTTGTTTTACAATATTTACCTCTGGAGCCTGAATTTTAAGCATTCTGTCATATGCTGATGATTTAATTAGACAAGCTTCCTCCAGAGGCTTGGACAGGATGCCTAGAATTATCTGCATAGGGCTCCGCACAAGACTTTGGTGTGGAAGAATCGGTGTCTCACTGGAAGTGCTGTTGGGAGAAGAATGGGGTCCAGCATGGCCAGCACATTTCTGTGACACTTAGTGTCCTTCTTGAATTTCACTTCCCATCTTGATAAAATGCTGTTTTCATCCTGTTACAGGCCAGACAGAGCCATGTCCTAGGTCTCATAATCTCTGTAACTGATTTCATGCTCTTGTATGTTCTTTCTGTACACTTTAATTTTGATCCTGTCTGGAGCACTAGGAAGGTACTTTGGAAAACTCAAGAGATGCCCTCTGATGTTTTGTGGGGATGGAAAGATTTGCAAGAATGCCACACTCTCTGTTCCTGCTTTCATCACACACATACCTTAATCCTCTGTCTAGGCTGTCACTCTTCTCCCATTTATAGTAAAATTCTAAAACTTCACTCTGGATTGCAAAGATTTTTTAGTTTACATGACTCAGGATTGGCTCATTATCATAGAATTAATCTCATTATTAGAAGTCATTTTAGCTACAGTCTAACGTAAGCATTGATCCCACAAAAATACCACAGTATATTCGTCACTAATTACATATATCATAGAGCAGTCTACATTTAACTCTTCATTAATAAGGTAAAATAACTGATATTATAGGCATGCCTTATACTAGACAGGCTGTTTTTTAATGTCTTAAAGAACGGTCATGCATTGAAACACATAACTGCACACCATCACAATTAAAAAAAAGGGAACATTGCTGTTTGAATCATTAAAATAAGAGATATAATAAAAATTCCACTCAACAGTTATAAAAAGTCATATAAAAAGAAAGTTATATCAGGATATAACTTCCCTCTTCCTTTTATTTTGAGAAATAATTAACATATAACATTTTATTAGTTTCAGGTGTACAATATAATGTAATGATTTGATATCTGCATATAATGCAAAATGCTCATCACAATAAGTTTAGTTAATGTCCATCACCACACATAGTTAATTTTTTTTTTTAATTTTGGAAAATGTTGCCTGGGTTTGACATGGTTTTCATAGAAGATTAGAGCTAGAAAGGCCCATGAATGTATCTAGCTCTTTCCCTGCTGCTTGTAATCTCACCCATGTGGCCTAAGTGTCACTACTGGGTCATCTAATGCCTTGCAAATGCATGAACTGGGGTATAATTTCCATGGGGTACAATCCTGTTACAATGGAGATGGTTGTCACTGCTCAAAGTGAGCCACTGACTATGTGCATCCCACAGAAGCAATGTGGGTCTCATTTTCAGGGAGATAAGGCCAGGTCCGGAAGTCCTGAACAAGAAGTCAATCAAATCTAGCCTGTAGAAAGGTTTTATTTGGTTCATGCATAATTTTATTTTAATCTTGAACTAGCCAATAAAACAGGAGACTTCACATAAAAATTCTAATTTCTCATTCCTCTTGAAGAAAGTAGGAAGATCTGGCAATCCTAGGTCCACATTCTTGCGTGAAGAAAAGTTCACAGGAGCTGAGAAGCAGAGACTGAGCATGTGCCAGAGTCCCAAGAGCTTGTTGAACAAATCTCTAGTGCCTGAGGGGATGTGAGGTCAGGAATCTCTAGAAATCTTGGTGCTTTCCTTCACTTCCATTATCATATAATTATGGAGTGAACATGTATAAAATCTCTGGCAGAGCAGGTCTAGTACCTCATAAGTACATAAATTTTAGGGCTCTCTCTTCTTAAAATAAAGGAGATCAATTAACTCGGTCCAAGCAAACTGTTATAATCCTTCCTTTAGATTCACAGAATATTTATTTCAAAACCCTTCTTATAATGAAGAGATTTTCACAGTCTGTTGAATTAGAAGGCAAGAAAGGCATCTTAAAGGTTTGGCCAAACTTTATTATGCAATTAACTAAAGAAACATTAAAACTAAATATAATATGATTCACAGTGAAAAGCACAGGTTAGTTAACTTAAATGGGTTTTATCTGCAAAATCAAGATAAAATGACTAAGTTTCAATGTTCAATTTTGTAGATTTGCTTCACTATCGGGAAAAGCCAGGTTAATGTTTCAAATGGGCCTTCAACAATAACTTAGTTTCTTATAGGGACCAGGTCTTGTAGAGAGATAATGGGAAAGGCACCGTCAGTTAGGGGGCAGAGATGGTTATGTGCATAGAAAACCTTGAGAAGAAAAGGAGTTTTAGAGCACTGGTGCCAAGGCTCTTTAGGAGGCTCACATGTAGAATAGAGGCAGGACAGGGAAGGGATGGTTTATCTACTTTGGCGAACTTGTCACAGCCTACCCTACCTGAATCAGGCCACTGAGCAGCAGCAAGAGAGTTTTTCAGAGAACCTGAGAGATTTCTTTTTATTTTGTTTTTAATTTTTTAATGTTTATTTATTTTTGAGAGAGACAGAGCATGAGAGAGGGAGGGGCAGAGAGAGAGGGAGGCAGAGTCTGAAGCAGGCTCCAGGCT
This sequence comes from Proteles cristata cristata, assembly GCA_017311185.1. NCBI lineage: Eukaryota > Metazoa > Chordata > Mammalia > Carnivora > Hyaenidae > Proteles > Proteles cristata. The sequence continues at coordinate 629,051 of JAESUZ010002609.1, forward strand.
CTGAGCTGTCAGCATGGAGAGCGAGGTGGGGCTTGAACTCACGGACAACAAGATCATAACCTAAGCCAAAGTCGGCCGGCTAACTGACTGAGCCACCCAGGTGCCCTGGACTTGTGAGATTCCAATCAGGGTTTCTCAGCGATCGAAGAATGTGGCAGCAGAAGCAATGAGCTTATGTTTCAGATTTATCTTCGATAATTCCTTACACAAATGTATTTTAATAGTACTGATGAAATAACAAGAGCATGGACTTTAAAAAATTAAGCTGTTGTTTATTGATAAAAATTTTTCTTGGTTAAGTCAAAGGCTTGTTTCACTGTCACTAATCAGGACTGTAAGAAATTTAATAATCAAATAGTGACAACTGGCCTTCTCAGAAAATCGGCCTTGACTACGTAAAATCAATTATGTGTGTATTATGACTTTCAACTTCTCTGCTTGAAAAGAGATGAGGTCCATTTCTGTACCAGTTAGGAAGGATGTTGGGTTTGCAGCTGGTGTTGAGGAGAATAACTACCATGACTTCCAGTGCTCTGATGAAACCTCAGATGTGACGCTACCTGCCCAGGTCTCTGCAATTTCCTATCTTTGGGGAGGGCACTGTTTCCTTGGGGGTTGCGGCCCTCTGTAAGTTTGCTGTGGCCGAACAAAGAAAGAAGGCGTATATGGATTTCTACAGAAACTATGATTCCGTGAAAGATCTTTAGGGGCTGAACAAGGCTGGTATTGTTTAGAGTGCAAAGTGATTCTGGAATGTAGAGAATTTCTTTGGGGCGGGTTCCATGGAAGTTTGTCACTGACCTGTCTTCCTAAACTATGAAACATGAATATTGGGTTGTGAAATAGTTTCTCTTGATAAATAGTTAACAAATAAAAAGAAAAGAGTTGCAATAGTTTTGTAATCATGTATTTGATTCCGAAATGAAGGTTCTCACTTAACTATGAAAGTTTTAAGGCATTCAGTATAGTCATAACAATGAGCTCATTTCCATCAGTTTATTCATTCAAGCATGTCAAACACACAGAACTTTGCAATCTTCAGGTATTGAACAATTACAGTTATACCTCACAGTCTAGAATAGGTTGTATGTAAACAAATATATTTATATAGCACATATATAAAACATGGCATATATGTAATGCATATGTATGTATGTGTATGTATGTGTATTCTATCATGCAATATAGAATCTTGCTATTTAAAGAAACTCCTCTGATTTATAAACTCCTGGACTGAAAAATACTTTCACTGATTTTGTTTTGTAAATCTGGGTTTTCACACATTGAATATGCTTAAAGTTGGCATATCTGTGGAATTGGAGGAGATGAATACTTAACATAAATATGTATACCGACTATACTTTTAATTAGACTCCCAAAGTACAAACCTTCATATAGAAGTACTACCACTCTGTTTCCAAACTAGAACATGATCTCAGGAGTACCTGAGCTGTTTTTACTGTAGTCAATATAGGTTTTGCTCCTCTACACCCATTTAGTGAGTATGTCTTTGCAATAGACTACCAATTAAGGCCATGGAAGAAAATTTAACCAGTCTTCAAAGGAATCAAACCTTCAAACTAACCTTATAACCTTAATACTGCAATTAAGCTAATTGGCTTTATATTTTCAGCTTCAACCAGGTTAGCAAATAGTGCCACATTCTTTTAGTAGGTTTGAAGAACATACAAACCGTGAGTGAGCCTGAAAGTACAAGGTATTGACATTTTCTTTTTTTTTTTCAATGTTTTATTTATTTCTAGGAGAGAGAGAGAGAGACAGCATGAGCAGGGGAGGGTCAGAGAGAGAGAGAGTCACAGACTGAAACAGGCTCCAGGCTCTGAGCTGGCAGTCAGCACAGAGCCCGACGCGGGGCTTGAATCCACGAACCGTAAGATCATGACCTAAGCGAAAGTCGGACGCTTAACCGACTAAGCCACCCAGGTGTCCAGGCATTGACATTTTCTATCTCAGGCCAATGGATATCCATCAATACATCATGGAAAAGGCAGACCAACTGAGATGCAAAACTAATACTAGTACGTAAGAGCTGAAAACACTTTATACCGATATCCATGCAAGATATTCATAATATGTGCAGTCACCTAGAGAATGCTATTTGGAAGGATATGCCAGGGGTCAGTCTGTCTCCAACATCCCACTTGCAGTTTGCCTCAATGTTGGTCATATTATGGGGTGTAAGACAATAAGCTTAGGGCAGGAGGTATTTTGGCACAAGTAAGAGGGAGAACAAAGGCAATCTGATGATTTACCTAGAGCCAGCATTTAACCCCCACCCATAATTTATTTCTTATTGGACAAATATCCAAAGAGAAAAAAAAATATTTTCCTCAAAAACATAAAATGAACGTCTTATCTGTGGTGAATTAAGCTTCTGAAATCTGCCTAATTGTGTTCCACAGGTGTTTGTGATGGACAGAAGCTATTAAAATCTACATGCATCCATTAGCGATGTGCACTCCAAACAACATGGATAGAATGTCTTCAATGTGGTTTTCTGTGGTCAAATAAAATTGTGAGATATATACCGATGTGCCAACCTGCTGCTTTTCTGGCTCATGATGATAGTCACCATATTACACTTTCCAAAGTCAGGCAATAGAAAATAAGGAGTCAGATGGGAATGGGGACATTTTAGTAGCTGTCAGCATGGGGTTGGGGGTGGGAGGATTTTTACAATCAGACAGGCCAATATTCCATTCAATGGATAAGAGAATGGAGAGCTGTCAACTAGGGTTCAGGTGTCCTTCCGCTGACGCTATCACACTCTAAACTGCCCGGACCCTCGATGCTACTCTGACAAGATGAAGAACAAAAGCCAGACTTCATTTGACTTGAATTACCTTTGAATGTTCTTGAGTTTACCCTGATTGGAAAATAATAAAGTTTTGCTTGCAATAAGAAACCTAAATTCCAGTAACGGCAAAATAAAGTTATATATTTTGGCATACCTCATTGTTATGACATGAGAATGTGCATCCATTCTATTTTCTTTATTCCATCACATGTGTCAGTTGACTAATATGCTGTCTACTGACTCTAGTGACATGCACTATTAATGTTTCAAGTATGCTGCAGAATTCACATTTTCTAGTAAAATTGAGTTAGGTATGTGTGGGGAGAAGTGAAATTCCACACGATCACTGAGAGTATCGTAATTTCTCTAAAATGCTCAGTCTCCTAGAGAATGTTGACAGTGTACAGGTCAGAATACAAGTTGAATATGAAACATCCTGTCTTGCTTCTGTTCTAACCCTGTGGAAATGATTAATTTTTAAAACACTATATGGTACTATTGCTCTGTGGAAGAATTTTCAGTTAGGCTCCAATAACCATACAGATTTGCTTCCTTGAAAATGTCAACTTTTTGCCCCCCAATAACAAACTGAATTGCATTAGCAAATTGTCCTCAGGAAAAAAGTCCATGAGATTTGGGATTTTGTAGAATCAACTGCAACTGGTCACTTCTGCAAACAGCAATGTCATTTACTCACTCAGCTGGACAGCCACTTACATAGCTACAGTTGAAAACCTAGCAGAAACTTTTTCTACATATATATTTTTCTACTATTTATACTGTAATAATTTATGATTATGACAGTTTATCAATGCTTTAAGCTAAAAAATACTACTTTAAAAAATTAAATGTCTAACTCTTATTCATAATGGTATGCATTTAGTTCTAGGTCTCCTCATACGTATGACCTTCTTCCTCTCTGCTGGATGGAGCATGTGGAGCTACAGGGGAAGGGAAGAGTATAAAGCTTGAGAAGCTAGAAGGGCTTCAATTTAGAAAGAGTTTTGAGTGGCTGAGAATAAATGTCTGTTGGTGAGAAGAGGAAAGTTGAGAATGACAAAGGATTTGATGAGGAGTTAGAAGAATTCTGAGTGGTTAAGGGAATTTTGGAGACAACAGAAGAAAAATGGAGAGACTATTACCAAGAACTAACAGAAGTTACCTTATTAGTGTAAACCAACTGCAGAGGTACAGAGCAGTCACCAGAGGGGTACACGGCCAGGTGAAATAGAGGGATGCGCCAACGGATTCACCAAAGGGGGCACAGATGCACTGATAACTCAACTTGGAGACAGAAGACCCTTGGTGTTGCTAAATTTGCTTTCTAGTAATTTAACACAGCCTCAGAATCAGAGAAAGTTGGTTACATTGTTATTACAATCCCACGATCGTCCTTTCCCTTGCTAGGTTATCCTGGAAAGATTTTATTCTTTGTAAGGAAATTCAGAGACCAAAATATTCCTAGTGACAAGTGTCCTAGATATAGAACATCAAAGAAATCCCTTTCCCAAAGTCACAACCATCTCTCAACCTGTGATGGATCCTTTCACAAGGCTAAAGCTTATCCTGCTAGTTTTGGTTGACACAATGAACAAGAACTATCATATGTGTTCAGGTATGCCTTTTTATATATATAAAAACTGAGTTATGGTTAGGCTACAATTTGCCAGATTACTTACCCCTTCCTATCATTCTTTAGTACATACATACAGTAGGCACTTTTTTTTTTTAGCCTGTGAAATTGTATTTCAAACAATGGATGCCCACTTAAAATGGAACATATGATGTCTACCCACATGTGTTGTTCCTTACAGAAAGTCACTTCGATTCTAGGACGAAAGACAGTGATTAATGTGAGAAGCCCTGCCTGCTTTCTGAGCATCGGTCCCCTAATACTGAACATACACAAAATGGACTCTAATCTCAACAGCTGTCATGTTGAAGCTCTTTGTGAGCTGTACATTTCACAGGCTCTAAAACCACTCTGCAGCTCAAACATGATCAACAGCTTTCCTCAAACCAGAACAGCAGTGAGAGATTATTAAATCAAAACGGGAGCAAACCCTCATCTTCATGTGCGCAGGAAATGCATAGGGGGCTTGATTTCCATATGGTTCCCACAGCTGAAGCTTAATGAGTTATCTTCCAGATACAGGTACAACCATTCATAATCCTCAAATACCTCTATAATGGAGTAAAACAAGTCCAAATAGAATTAAGGAAAATAATCTCCAACTGGTCTTACATGCCTGTGGGTTAAATGCATGAAGGAGGCTTTGATTTAAATAAAGGCAGATTCTCAGAAACATATGCTCACCACCCACCATTCTTCATCTGAATGGTAGGAACGAAGGAGTTTCATTTCACTGTAGCATTGGAGCTTTGCCAAGAGGCAGAAGCACAAACATCAGTGATTAAGAAAGACCTCCAGTATAAAATATCTTTGCAGAGGTCCAATCTACTTTAGAATGGGTTTATAGGCAATGGCATTATGTTTCAGATTGACCACATGGAGAGATGTTCTGATTTATATAACATTATTAAGCTCTATTTTGGACTTTTAAATAACGTAAGTCTACTCCCTAAAATAAAATACCATCCTTGAAAAGATACAACAAAATCATAGAACTAGTTTTCCCCAAAATCTTCTGATTTAGCTTCATTAAAAAATGTATAGCCCCGGGGCACCTGGGTGGCTTAGTCGGTTAAGCGTCCGACTTTCGCTTAGGTCATGATCTAGCGGTTCGTGGGTTCAAGCCCCGCATCGGGCTCTGTGCTGACAGCCAGCTCAGAGCCTGGAGCCTGTTTCAGTCTGTGACTCCCTCTCTCTCTGACCCTCCCCTGCTCACGCTGTCTCTCTCTCTCTCTCTCCTAGAAGTAAATTAAAAAAAAAAAAGTATAGCCCCAAAGCCTTGCTGATGCATATCCTGTCTCTTCCACCTTTTATCAGTTCTTTCCTGCCACTGCCATCTGTTTGCTTTGCTTTTTCCAGCACATTGCCCATCCCTCCAGGCTGTTCACTGGCACCTGGATGCCTCCCTCCAATTCTTCATAGCACAGTCCAAGAAATGTCCCAGGTCTTTTCCAATTCTTCCCAAAGATTTTCCTCAACACCACCCCCCTGTATATTTTGGATACTTCTCCTTCTCAGATATCATTTTTTCAATTAGATAATATGCAAGTCTGCTTTGGGACCCCTCTTTTAAACACAATTATTTCCTGTTAGATTGGTTTGTGTTATACATAGGAGGAAAACTTTCTGGCTAGCTCATCCTTTACAATTACAATTCAGCAAAATCCTTATAATTCCAGGCTTTAAAGACTTAAACACTGCATTCAGAGGAGTCATATGGTGAAGAAATAGCTAATACAAATGTTTCTGGAAAAGCCATGCTTCCCTTTTGTCAACTTTTAATACATAAATGTCTGTCTACTCATACACACACTACCTAATCACACAATCAATATCTAACTGCAGAATTACTACAGTTTTAAAACAAATATGTAACATGATTTAATAAAAGAAAAGGCAAGGAAATGGAACTCAAAGGTAGTAACTCAACAGAACCAATGAGAAAGCAATAAGGCAAGTGACCATATTTGAATCTCTTATAGTATCTTTCAAACTATATCACTACCCTTCTAAATTAAAATCTCATTTTATTTAGTTCCCAAGAATCCAATCTAATCACTTTCAAGTCAAAGACTCAGCTGTTTAGAATGCAGACTGTATCGCTACTGTGGTTATGTGTACTTGACCTCCTGCCTGTTAACAAAGAGACTCAATTAATTATTTGCTGTTTTGAATGGCTACTTCATTTCACCTCCACCTTTCTTTAAGTGTTAAAAGGCTCAATTGCTTTATCACCTTAACCTTAGCTTTAGAGAATGCAGGCAGAATTTCTTAACTGCCAACTAATAAACCATCCTGATCCAGAAAGCTAATTTTCAGGACCATAGCTCCTACATGTCTTATGCTAGAGTCAGCTAAAATAATGTATTGACCTGGTGGCACATCATCTTCCTAAAGAGCCTCTTCATTTTCAATGGCAGCTTTGATTCTAAACTATTCCCTTGATATAGGTAAAGACACATACCAGTACTGCAATGGACTGTAGTCTCACAGTTACAGTAAAATGCTGGTGTTATTAGAAGTCTTACCAAACAAAAATGGAATGCTTTCACCATAAACTGAAGGTATGTAAATTAATAGTGAGTTGGTTTTTCCAATGTACTTTTAACTTTTCCTATAAACTTTCAGTTACATTAAACTCAGTACTATAGTCTCATATTGAAATCTTGAATCACCACACCAGAACAAGAAAACAGCTTCAAAGGAAATATGAAAATGTCCTTTGTTGTATGTATGTAAAGTGTTACTGATACCCATGAAACTATATATATGAAAAACTAGCCACAAAGCCAAAAGAAAGTAAAGAATCTTCTTACTTCCCCCGAATTCCTTTAATACTGATACCATGTAATAATTCAGAAGCTCCCACATGATACATACTTATATTTAGATTATCCCTATCTTCACCAGTATACCATAAGATGTGAAAGCAGTGATTGTCTTAACCTCCTCATTGTATCCAGTCCCAAGTCAGTAACTAGCACTCAAAAGCATAACAAAACAGGGGTACTTGGGTGGCTCAGTCAGTTAAGTGTCTGACTCTTGGTTTCGGTTCAGGTCATGATCTCATGGTTCATGGCTTTGAGCCCTGCGTAGGGCTCTGGGCTGACAGTGCAGAGCCTGTTGGGATTCTTTGTCTCCTTTTCTCTCTGCCCCTCCCTTGTATGTTCTCTCCCTCTCTCTTACAAAAAAGTAAACTTTAAAAAAGAAAACAAAACAAAAAAAAAGTATTTGATGATGATGATTAGGTCATAATAAATACACGAAGATATTACCGAAAGGTATCTTGTATCAGTGGACTCAGACACTAATTATCATTCTGTGCCAGGATTATTTACTTAGCATAAGGTGTTCAAGGTTCATTCACACTGTGCTGTGTATTGGAATTTCATTCCTCATCATTTTTATGACTAATGCTGATTATTGTTTCAAGAATATCCAAAATGATTTATCAACCTAGTGATAATATTTTGGTATCTTTCTCATAATCTAATATTTTAAAGGGCAACTAAAAATTTGGATAAAAACCCCCTTATAATTACTCATTTTTTTCCAAAGAGAATTTATGCTGAAAATAAATGTTTGTGTCATCTGTAGATCTTGGCGTGTAGATAAGTGGTTCTGAAACTTTAAAATCTAGGGTGGAGCTCTGGAAATCTAGAATCCACGTTTCAAAAAACACCTAGGTAGGGGTGCCTGGGTGGCTCAGTTGGTTAAGTGTCCGACTTCAGCTCAGGTCATGATCTCACAGTTCGTGGGTTCAGGCCCCACATCAGGCTCTGTGCTGACAGCTAGCTCAGAGCCTGGAGCCTGTCTTCAGATTCTGTGACTCTTTCTCTCTCTGACCCTCCCCTGCTCACACTGCCTCTATCTCTCTCTCAAAAATAAAACAAAAACAACAACAAAACCCACCTAGGTAAAAAATAAATAACTAAATAATAATAAAAATAAATAAAAAGCACCTTGGTGATTCTGATGCACATGGTCCTAGGCCCCTTTGATGAATAAATACAGCTGGGAACCCTCACATGAAAATCCTATGAAATTCAACATACTCTCCTGGCCCCACCACCAAACGCCCACATTCAATAAAAATATATGCCATGAAATAATACTTTCAAAATAAACTTAACAAATAATATGAATATAATAGTAAAATATGTATACAATTCTAAATCAGTGAGAAAACAACAATTTCATACTAGGGTAAAAGCACTCTACTAACTCCACATTTAACTTTCTCCTTGAACAGGATCTACAACTACTATGAAACAACGTAACACAACTAAGAAAGAGCAAGACATTCCATTTCCAGGGTTTCTTAGAATATAAAAACCCCACTCAGAACAAACACAATGAAGAGAAACCATAATTAACAGAAAGGTTATATGGTATTAGATACAGAAGGATTTATTTCTTCAAGTGATTAGTTCATTCAACAAGTATTTGCGAAATGACAACCAGGTACCAGGCACTCTGTATGGCCCTCGTTTACTAAACACCCTTTATTCCTTCATGACCCTCATGGCACTTCTAGACTCAGGCCCAAATGCTAGCTGTATTATCTTGAGCAAGTCATTTATTTCTCTTACCATTTATTTTTTCATGAGTAAAAACAGGTGCTGACAACTGGTACTGCTGACTCACCCCCACAAATGTTACTACAGGGTTCAAATAAGCTCATCAAACTCCAGCTTCTAAGCATCTGATTTGTATAGAAGTCTCAGAATGAGATAATAAATTGTATTGGTGGGCTCCAACGGTCCAATTCCCAGTTTAAGTAGGAGAGAAGTTATATTCTTTGAAACTAAGATCACAGAATCAACTTCTCACAAGCAAGATCACCATGTATCTTGATCTGAAGTGTGTGTTGTAGTCTATCATGCCCATAAAGCAACTATGCCACCAGATAGAAAGCTTGACTCTGCTTCCAAAGAAATGTCAATAGTTTTTCTCTCCCTCTGTCCTACTTTCTTTCTTTCTACTCTTCCTCCTTCCCTTTTTCCTTTTGTCTTTCTGCCTTCCTTCCTTCTTAGAACCCTCTCCATAAAATCTTGTTAATAATTGAGATGGTTACATAGATTAAGCCATTCTTAGGCCCAGTAATTTGTTGATTTTTTCATTAGTTTGTGAGCTGTTAAATTTGTAGCTAAATGTATTCTTAGTGGGCAATTTAATTGTTCCAGTGAAATGCAAAAGTTCAATCAACCAATTTTGTGTGGAAAGTGAAGGAAATCCAATTATTCTATCTGCTGTGTATTTTAATTAATTGTTCCTCATTCAAAAATGAGGTAGCAAAATGAAGACAATGATATTGTATTAAAAATGCTCAGGAGTGCTTCAGATTCTGTGTCTCCCTCTCTCTCTGCCCTACTCACACTCTGTCTCTTTCCCAAAGATAAATAAAAACATTAAAATTAAAAAAAAAATGTTCAGGGAATACAGCAGAGAGTTCACAAAACATACTTAGCAATGAGCACAACTGGGGAAATCCAAGGCCTAAGAGATGTTCAGCATAAGCCATGAGCACGTTGACAGACATTTGTCCACTTTTCAGTCCTGTATTCACTGTTTCAGTGTTTTCTTTCTGGGATAATGGACTATACTATTTATTGGCATATTTTCTAGGCTGTTATTCTGATTATTTTTATATGTTCTGACTTAATTATAATAATATTTTAAAAGAGTGAAATAATGGATATCTATAGTTTACAATAAAAAAGGTATGCCAAAGACAAATGAGTGTTTTCCAAAAAGCACAAATCAGATTAGGACTGAAAATGACTATGGGTATGAGATTCACCCTCTATTACTCAGACACTATATTATAATTTCTCACAGTGGCCATTATCGCTTGAAATGAGTTTGCAGTGAAAAAACAATCAATATAAAGAAATGTGTAAGTAACACCACCAAAGAGAAATCAGTGATGGCAACCTAAAATTATTCTCATTCCTCTTAAAAAGTTGTATATCTACAATAAATTGTGATAAGAGATAAATATATCAGATTAAGTATTTCATATTTTCATGTGAGAAAGAATAAAATTATTTAATCTGTTTAAAATTAGATTAATGATTGATACAAAGTCCCTATAGAACCCTCCAGTTAATTTTCTGACTCTGTGATCTCTACAATTCTTTGATAAATCTCTCTAAGGTGTACATCAAAACCACAAAGCCCTCTTTTAAAAGAGGAAACATCTATACTTTTTGTTAAATCCAAAAGATTTTGTTTTAAAATGTGTGAGTTCAAAAAATAATTAGAAATACATAAAGAAATTTTAGATGATAATTCTTACTAGATATTTAAATTAATTAATGCAAAGATCTATAGAAGAAATTAAGGAGGTTTGGTGTTATTAACATTTTCAAGGCCAACATTTGGTATTGTACTTAGAGAGGATCATGAGTTGGAGCAACTGTTGGTCCAATAAGGTGTTCTTTAAGAGCTTCATAGGATTTGTATACACCTTTTCCAGAGTATATGTACCATGAACATCCACAGAAGCCCACATAGATTATGCTAATTTTATCTGGGGCAGAATGAACTGTGTTGTCTGGCTGTCAAATTGCTCCAAACTTTCCTGGTACTTTTTGTTTCTTAATACTTACTTCTCTTCCTTCCTTCCTTCCTTCCTTCCTTCCTTCCTTCCTCCCTCCCTCCCTCCCTCCCTCCCTCCCTCGCCTCCCTTCTTTCTTATTTTTTTCAAAATCACCCTGTTCCCATCATCCAGAAAGAATTGCTAGTAGCATTTCAGTATTTCTTACTTCTCATTTTTTTTCTAACTCGAGATATGTACTTTTTCCCCCCTTAGGAATGTTTTTGGGTTTTATTTATTTTAATTGAAATAAAGCTGACATACAATGTTACATTTGTTTCAGGTGTACAACATAGTGATTCAACAAGTCTATACAGTTATGCTATGTTCACCACAAGGGTGGCTACCATCTGTTTGTCCAACTACCATGTATACCTATATTTTAAAAAGGGAATCACATATGATGTTTGTCAATCTGCTTTTTTCATAGTTTACTAGTTTATGACAAGTTCTTCTTAACTTCTTAACTCCCAGCAGAATGAGAAGTTTCAGCTAGGACTTACACAAATTAAAAGTGAAAGATTTGTGATTATCTGATTAATTCTATCAATACTGACGGTCGATGAGATAACTAACCCAAATTAGGGCTTTGAGATAATTGAATTATTGGGTTTGGCAGCAGACACACTGTTAAAATTATGTGGGTGATTAACAGTTCTGGCCTACACTTAGGTCTGGATTTGGCAATTCAGGCCAGTTGGTCATGCTTCCTATGGCATTTAGGAGAACGTTGCTCGACTGACAATTAAGACTGGGACTGACAAAATAAACGGTTATAACCACTCTTCCGGGTCATGACAAAATATTTAAAATAAATGTGAGAGCTGTCTTACTAAGTCACTCACTTTTCTCTCCCTGCATCTGGTGCTCTTCACTTCTGCTGCCTTCCTTATTTGTGCTCCATGGAGACATGCACTGCACAAAGCAACACCTGCCACTTTCTCAGTGAGGAGAGTTGAAACAACAGTAGTCAATGTCTGGAATAATAAGTACCTTCTCTTAACCTTTGTTCTCTCATTTCGTTGGAAAAGAAACGGGGGTCTAAATATAGAGGGGTTAAAAAAGCTAATAGTAGGACATCTAGGGTGAAACATATATCACAAGGCTTTTCTCAAAGACTTTTAAAAATGTTAAGTGTGAGGGACGGCCATGTATTAACTGCAGATTTATTAATATCTCCATCTAATTTCAGGTTTCTATGAGGAAACTTGAGACAACATGGTTATTTTCCCTGGGTAATTCTCATGTTTCCAGAAATAATACAGATACCTTTCAGGCACTGTCATCCAAAAGCTAGTCATTGAGGGCCTGCTGCGTCATTGAGGCAGAGTTACAAAACTGAATCAGGTCACATATCCAAGGACACGCCTCCACGAAGAAGCCATTGATTTGGCACTCCCATTTAGGGCAGCATTTTGACCTGGCTAGATCACTAGTTACTCAAAGTCATGTAGTTTTAGTTGAGTTCCTACTGCCTAAGTGCTCATATTAGGGGGGAAAAGATACATAGAACATCAAAATTTGCACCTCTGTTGGCAGTCTCAGTAGAGAATCCTGGGGCTGAATAGACATGAAGACCTAGCAACTCTCTGATCCCTGGAGGTGGCCCTACTAGGTCAAAAATGAAGCAAATTGGTGAGTATCATGAAGGAGCTAACACAACAGAGTCCATGAACTACCTAAAAAGACTCACTGTGACTGCACAAGCATGCTTTGTAAGCACTCATATATCTCTGAAATGACATGAACAGTATATGCCAACCACATTTATCTTTCCATATAAGTTAAGATTTCTTAATTATCATAATTTAAACAATCCAATTTCAGTTTCATCAAGTAGCTAAAGGTGTATATTAGATAGGATTTTTTCAGTTCAAGCCTCTTGCAGAAATGTAAATCTGTGAATTTTCTTGAGTCACATAATTTTTCTCATCTAATTAGAGAAGTCATGTGATAGAACGATTAATTATGCTCTCTTACTTCCCCAAAACAGAAATCCATAGGTTAAAGATCATTAACTGGAAACTCTTAACACCCTCCCCTACCTTGAGTTAGGAATATATCTTTAAAATAATGCTTATAATCATTAACATCAAACATACATAATTTTTATTTTGTTTATACCCATGTGACTATCAACCAACAAATTCTCCTAGAAGTGAAAACACCTGATAAATTCTATATAAATAATTTTTTAAAAAGAAATATAGATAAACTGGCCAGTCTGCCATTAAGTAGAAATTATTGGAAATTATTCAACATGAGACAAAAAACAACAAAGTATGGAGAGAAAGTAGAGTAAGCAAATTATTTGACATAAGACTTCAAAGAAGCCTAGTAGCTCTATTGTTCAAGTATAATGCATTATGAATGTAACAAAAGATATATATGCCATCCTTTCTAAAAATGACAGTTGATACAGACTTAATGCTATTAATTTGGCAGATTGATAATACATACATATTGCTTCTTATAATGCCTTCTGAACAACAGATCTTCCCAACGTTCACTTCAGAAATCACTGCCTCCACATCACTTCTCTTCCCATCAGCACTGAGAAATTTAATTCATAACTAAGGAGTGCAACACCATCAACAAGAGTCACATAAGAAATGCTTTTAATAATATGTACCACCATTACAATGTCTCTTAGTTCCTACACACCACTTAAATATTGGACTCTACCTGTTTTGCTAAAATTGTACAAAAGACTAGAGACAAAATTCAAAGCACTTATGACATGTTATGATAAACCAAAGACCAATTAGAAGAAAGATAAGCTATACATATGCATACTGGTTTACAAGTGCATACTGGCTGGATATCAACACTTCGAGGTACCTTCTGTCTACAGATACCCAGGCAGTATCAAGGGCAGAAAATGGAAAAGAGAGTTACTCCTCCCTTATAATTTATTTAGTTACTAATATCTTAGTATTTAAACTCTGTATGTTTGGGGCACCTGACTGACTCAGTTGGAAGAGCAAGCAGCTCTTGATCTTGGGGTTATGAGTTCAAGCCCCATGCTGGGCATAGCAAACACTTAAATATAAATAAACTTAAAAAATAACTCTGTATATTTTCATTTTCCCTGTTTATGACCACTTAACCACCCCCCACAAAGGTAAAACATGTATGGGTTCCAGGTGCTACATTTATGCTCTATAATCTTATCCCTTCCAGTCATTCAGGGCTTAATTAATAAAAGACAAAATCTGACACAGAGTAGAATAAGTAGATTCTCCCCCCCAGGAATTCAGGAATGACTCAGTCTCTTAGACAGGGCACATGTAAATGCAGCTCTGTGAACTACTCATGTATGGTAGCATATACTCTGACACAATGTTTGTGAGGAAATAGAGAAATGGGTATTTCAGATATCAGATTAATTTCAAATATTCACTTTTTGCTTAACCTAGTTTAAGATTTGGTGTTTTATCACATACACACAAAGCCTGATTCTTAAAGGAGAATCAGTAAAAGCAAACTCCTACCTATCCTTAGATCAAATTCAAGAAGAAAAACAGGATTATTAAACTAAATCAGTGAATTTTTTAAATACAATGTTTTAGATTCAATCTTAAAACACTACAATTGAGAATATACCCCAGAAGAGTTAATGGTTTACATTGTACAAGAGTTAAGACAATCACCTTAAGCCTGGCTAAAACCAGAGTTGTAATAGTGACTGAACTTGAAAAGATGAATGATAATTTCACTTAAGTGTTCATGTTTCTTTAAGTCATCTTTTAGTGGTACTTTATCCTTTCCAAAAACAATAGTCAATGTTTATGCTTGGCTATTTTAATAAAAATATTTTTGTTCATAAACAAAACCACTACTGTTTTCCTAATTTTTAGGGGCTGAGACCCAGTGTAGTAAAAATACTTAAGAAACAAAAATTTATAGTATCTGTAGGGCTGATCTTGCATTTCACACCTTTATTTAAAGCCACTATGGTAGGCAGAAACATGGCCCCTCCACTATGCCCACATCCAAATCCCCAGGACCTGTGACTATGTCAGTTTATGAGGCAAAAGGAAATTAAGACTGTACGTCAGCTGACTTTAACATCCATATTTTAAAATAGATCATTCTGCATTGTTCAGGTGGGCCCAGTGTAATCAGTAGGGTAGGTAAAAGTGGGGAGTGGGAGGCAGAAAAAAAAATAATTGAAGAAAGAGGTGTGATGACAAAAGTACTCTCAGAGATTCTAAGTTGCTGGCTTTGAAGACGAGGGAAACCCAGAGCCACTAATACAATGTCTCTCCAATTGTTTTCTGAGGCTCCTGTTAAAAATGCAGATGCTTTGGCCCTCCACCAGGACTCTAGTGTGAGAGAATCTATAAGACATTGGATCACTGCTGTGAAATTTAATAACGACTGTTTGAAATTACTAGTAAATTTTAAAATTAAAACCAAAAGGATAGTTAATTGGTATCATCTATCAAGTACAAAGACATGTAGATTTCCCCTATCAGCCTCTGTGTTTAATATAGTCAAGGTTGATGATACAACTCTGACAGCATAAATAAAACGTAAGACACTCAAATTTAAAACTACTTTTGAAAGCATGTGTATGATTTAATTTTTTGGAATGTAAGCTTACTTATAAAGCAATGAAATTTTAAAAAATATAATGAAATACCATGGCTCTTAAATTTTTTTTTCCTCTCAGGTGAGTTAGGACATCAAAATCAAAGTGATGAATGCAATTTCCCATAAAGTCAACAAAATCTATGTTTTATCTGATATCCATAGGCAGAGATGATTTATTAATGCTTGTCATTAATAAAAATGAAAACTATACATCCTTAAAAGGATAAAGATTATTAGAATGAAATGTTTATAAGTGAAAACCTAAACAGTTAGTCACATTTACTAATGTAATGGTGGTTTAATGATAATACAACCTGTAGGGGCATCTGGGTGGCTCAGTCGGTTAAGCATCCAACTCTTGATTTCGGCTCTGGTCATCATCTCATGGTTGATAAGTTTAAGCCCCTCATTTGGTTCTGCATGGTGTGGACCTTGCTTGGGATTCTCTCTCTCTCCCTCTCTCTCTCTGTCCCTCCCCAACGCAGTCTCTCTCTCTCTCAAAATAAATAAATAAATTTAGAAAAATTTAAAAACTAATAACACAGTTCGTAAACTCGAGCAAGCACATGAAGTTCACTGGACATATTTTCTTTGAAAATAAAACCAAAGTACCACAGGTATAACCAGCTCTCATGCTAAGTGGAAGGCAGAGCTTTTAAAAATTAAAACACATACCAAAAATGTTATTTATTAATGCTTTGAGGGAAATTAAGCTTTCAGCATAGACTGAGCATTGGCAAACCCATGTCGCCATCTGGCTCCAATTTCTGCCTCACAGTATCAGTGATTCCATCTATCCACTCAGAATTTGTTAACTATCCATTTCATTTAAAATACACTGAGTGAAGAAAAAAAATATTGAACAAACAGCAACAATGTATACAGGGGAAGCTATGCTTATAAGGTAGGAAAAATTTTAGAACCCTATTACCTACCTACCTTGATCCCCCACCCACACACCACCACCTGGTCTGAGCTGTGCTGTATCCTCTCCCCAGGCTCTTGCTCTCAGCCGTCTTGGTTAGAAACCAATTTGATCAACTAATCTCTGAGACAAAATTTGAGCCCAGCATGACTTGAGGAGAGATTCCTCCAGGCATAGCTACATTTTACCAAGACACCCTTAAAGTCTACAAAGCCTTTAAAGATACGGAAGAGTCTGTCTCTACCATGTCACACAAGACAGACTGTGGAGGAAACAATCTGGATTTCAGGGCTTTCCCAGGTCTCTTCAAATTCTGCCACAGACTGTCATTCTACTCTCCCTAGGGTGAAGCATGTTCCAGCTAAAAGAATTTTTAAAAGATAAATGAGAACAATATGCTATAGAGGAGAGAACACACACTTCAGATTCGAGAAACTTAGTTTTGATTCCTGGTCAAATCTCATAGCCTCTCAGGTCTCAAAGGGCTTATTTGTAAAATGTGATCTTCACACCCCCCTCCGGTGCTGTGGCCCTATGCTCAGGGCAGGTTAAAGCACATCCTCACAGTTGGTAAAAAATAAATAAATAAATAAATAAAATTAAAGAAAAATAATATTATCTCCCTCAAGAAAACACCCTGGGACTTGCTATAATGTTCCACATATTTTGTTTTCTAAATATTTTTCCTCTTGGATTATCCACCTTTTTATGAGGAGATAAAGTGCTGTAGAGACTTCCAGTTGTCTCCCACTCAAAAATTCTTAACCCAAATGACAACAGCAAAATAACGAAAAGATACAGAGGGAGGATAAAAACTTGAAAGTGTTAAAAATGTTCCTTTCCAAGATTACTCCATCACTTTTATATTCACCCATAATGTATGGTCAGGCAACAAGTTAAATTTTGAGAAAGAGACAGGTTAATCAACTCACTTAACTGAATTAAATAATCTATAATATTTATAAAGATGTCAAGGTAGAAAATAAGAGTTGAATTCTCACAAAAACAAGTATTCTTGTTATTTTTAAACTCTTGACAGGGGAAAGGATAATCAGAGTTGACAGCTATTTACAACGCACTGTATTCCACTCAATAAAACATGGTCTTTGAAAAAAGAAATTGACAATGCTATTGGAACCAGAATAGTTATCTCTTCAAAACTACATGCAAAACTTTAAATGGTCTTTCCTTTATGTATGTATGTATGTATGTATGTATGTATGTATTTATCAACTGTTTCAAAGGTTTCTTTGACTCAATATCCTGGGATAGCACTTCCCAAACTGTGTGTCATGGAACACTAACTTCAAGAATGTTAGTTTCCCATGATGTTAATGATAGAACCTTAAGGCAAGGGATCTATGGGAATTTAAGCTTTGGAAACACTAGATTAGAAAAGGGAGAGGGGCTTCTTCCCTGCAAGGTTTCTTAGAGGCTTTCATTTGCTAATATGAATTATACTTTTCTACCAGATGGAGAGAGTATGCAGGTGTCCAAAATGTCTTTAAGAATAGAATCTCTTTTTTTGCCTAAGACGTGTTAACATCTCACAGATGGTATGGACGGCACTGCCCTATGAGTTCATTAAGAAGGATTACATTCATTAAAAGATAATAATTAAAAACTATAGTTGTCCTATTAATAAGGCCCTTATTCTCCCAGAATATTCTACTAAAATAAAAATACTCCTGAGAAAGATGGCCTATTACCCCATTATCAATCTCTAATAGCCTGGTTCTAGATCAGTTTAACAGAAAATGCCACAAAAATAAATGGGAGAAAGGAAAATGAGATATTTAAGTAGCAGAGAGGCTGACTATAGAGGGCAGAGTAGAGACTCACCTCTCAATCTTTGGAGGCTCAAGGAAGGAGCTTTAGGTCTATAGCACTGAGGGAAAGGCCAACTGGTTTGCCAAAGTGAACCCAAAATGCATCATGGCTCAAACCTCACCAAAATTCACTTGTGGTTCAAATAACAGTCCAAAGTACACCATAGATGATATATAGCTCCACACAGTCATGCGGGAGCTATGTTGTCATGGCTCTTTCATCTTCAACACACAGCTACCAAGATCATCCAGGGCTTGCCCCCATCCCAGTCAGTGCGGAAAAAAAATAGAGAGTAGAGCTGTAAACATGGGAGATATTTGAGAGCCAGACCTACAGTTGGTGAACATCACTCCTGTTCACATTTCTTTGGCTGGAATACAGTCATATGACTATAATAACTGCAGAGGAAATAGTGAAATGTGGTCCAGCTGATGCACAGCAAGAACAGACAAGCAGAAATTTTTGAAAACAGATAGCAGCCTGTGCTACATATTTACAGAGAAAAAGACATAAAAATGAGGTTGTACTAATAAGGAAAAGTCACAAAGCACAACAAGGACAAAAACAAAACAAAACAAAACAAAAAACCTAGTTTTGAAAAGATTAGAATTAGTCCAAACATAGAGGTGCCTGGATGGCTCAGTAGGTTAAGTGTTCGACTTCATCTCAGGTCATGATCTTGCAGTCTGGAAGTTCGAATCCTGGGTCAGACTCTGTGCTCACAGATCAGAGCCTGGGGCCTGCTTCAGATTCTGTGTCTCCTTCTTTCTCTGCCTCTATCCCACTCGCACTTGGCCTCTCACTCTCAAAAATAAATAAACATTAAAAATTTTTAAATTAATCCAAACTTCAAAACTAAGACAGCAATTAAATGAATCATAGTGTTAACAGTGTTCCTAAAATAGAGTAGTATGTACTCAATAAACATGATATTGTAGAATAATATCTGAAGATGTGGAATGATTTTCACAATATATTAAGATATACAAATAGGGAATGTTCCAACTAGTTGATCTAGCTTTTATGAAAAATATACATGGCTATCAGTATATGGAAGAAAATATCTGGACAAATTAAGATATTACTTTTGGGCAGCTTTATTTGGGCTCTAGGATTATATTTGTTTAATTTTTAAATTTTTGCTTGTAATTCTTCATGTTTAAAAATATGTAGCATATTTATAAAAATTGATATTTCTGAATAAAGATAAATTTTTAACTAAACGTACACCAGTGACAAAATTCTGAGGATGTCTTATAGTTAAATGTAAAAACGAAACAAAAAGTTACATATTTTATCTCTTTCCCCACACACCTCTGATGGGCAAATCCTTTAAGACATGAAAAAAAGAATTGAAAAAATGATTGTTCATAGTGAAAAAGTTAATAATATTTATTGGAATCTATTTTATTTTATTAATTCATTAAGCAGCAACAAATACTTCTGAGCATTTGCCATGGACCTATGTAGACAAATGTCAAAACTATTTTGTGCCATCAATTATTTGTGTTGACTGATGGCCCAGCAATTATTTCCATCAAGAGTCTTACACAATAAAAACCCATATATTACTTTTGTTTATTGATCCTAATAAGAAGCATAAAGGAGTAAGTAACAAATAATTGTTCATAAAACAATGATTCAATATACCTATATCAAATATATCAAATCTATATATCAAGTCATATATATTGTCATATATATATTTAAGCAATAAGGAATGTTGGTAATATTTTTTTGTGACAATATCCTTATTGCTTGCAACTATAAATTTATTTATAACTGTCTCTGATAATCATGAAAACACTAAGTAACATTTATGTAATTATTTTTGTGAACTTCTTTAAAAATAACTTATTTATGCCATTTGCATCCACAAATAACCCTAGCAAAATAGTTCAAATTTAAATATTTTGATGCAGTGGATTAATAGGTAGGTAATCTGATTAGGCCATATTTGAGACCACACACAAAAAAATATTTTTACAGCTACATCTGTCACCAGGGCTGTCCCGATAGCTAGTACCATTCCTCTACTTATTTAACCACATTTATTTTATTTTATTATTTTAATTTTTTAATGTTTTCTTTATTTTTGAGACAGAGAGCATGAGTGGGGAAAGGACAGAGAGAGAGGGGGACAGAAGATATGAAGCGGGCTCTATGAACTGAGAGTAGCAAGCCGAATATGAGGCTTGAACTCATGAACCAAGCTGTACTCATGACCTGAGCTGAAGTAGGGCTGCTTAACCAACTAAGCCACCCAGGTGCCCCATAATCCCAATTATTTTATCCTAACTAGATTGCTATGTATCAAGAGGGCATGGCTCTTACACTTACTTTTCATGAGCAACCTAGAATAGTAGAAATACCATAGTCATTGGAGGCAGACTGACTTGTTTTGACACTCGCTTTGGAAAGCTTCCTTTTGACAGTCACATCCCACATCCAAGCATTTATTATCATGGAGCAGCATTACTGAATAACCCTCCTAACCAGTCTCCCTAACTACAGTGCAGGCCTGCTCTTAGCTACCCAAGGATCAAGACTGGCTTGTAAGCACATAAGCCAAGAGACATCATTTCCAGCTTACAAACCTTTGTGGGTTCTCCAGTTAAATGATACTTAGGAAGTTAGACCTGACACTATTGTACTGAGCTGTACAATCTGTATATGCTCTTAAAGCAAATTCTGAAGAGTCACTGGACAAGAATAAGCTCATATTCATATGTGGCACTTTTTCATTAATAGCACATTTTAATGTCCTTTGTTTTCCCTCTCTCAGAAATTTTTTTGATTTTCAAGCAATAAGATGAAAATGTGTCTTTCATAATTAAAAGTAAATTCCATGAGTTACACTGGATTAGCACAAATCCTATCAACTGTTTACATAGTACTGGTATTTCAAACCACATCATTTAGGATGATCAATGCAAAGTCTACAGAAGATTAATAAATGATAATGCTCTGTACATAAAAGAAAATGTTATGGCCCTGACAAAGCCTCTCAGAGGTCAAGGCAGGTGCAGGCCACTTCCACTTTTTGAATCTTTCAGCATATTAAAAAGTCAAGAAGAGCCAAACCATGACTATATGTAGTGTAGCTTGTTCTAAATGTTTATATTTAACAGATGAACACGTTCAACATTTAAAAATACAATGCAATTATTTTGTGCTACTCTCAAAATAATTAAGATTCATTATTCTCCCAATGGATTCTTCACAGTATGCTAAAGGTGATGTAGTCCAGTAACAGGAGCAAAGCTTGAAGTTTTTTGATGACCATCTTTTCTCAGTCTTGTCAGTGCATCTTCGTCACTATATGATAATAGCCAAATCCCTAATTTTATTTTTTTTAATGTTTTATTTATTCCTAGGAAACAGAGAGAGAGACAGTGTGAACAGGGGAGGGTCAGAGAGAGAGGGAGTCACAGACTGAAGCAGGCTCCAGGCTCTGAGCTGGCAGTCAGCACAGAGCCCGACGCGGGGCTCGAACCCACGAACCGCGAGATCATGACCTAAGCGAAAGTCGGATGCTTAACCGACTAAGCCACCCAGGCGTCCCCCAAATCCCTCATTTTAGGCCTTTTCTCAATGGGAAACCAGGTCCACAGGACCATTCTGGCTCCCACCCCATGGTTCAAGTTCTTGTCTTAAAACACAGACCAGTGACTAATCTTCTAATATTTGGAAGACATAACTATTACTAGACTTTGCTAATTGCACAGAAAACATATGGCTCTAACAACAATAACGATCACGACCACAACAGCTTCCTATGATCCATGAATCTAAATTTCTGTGTATACCTCCTTCTAGCTAACACACTCTCTACAATAACTCCCTCCCCATCACTCTCCAGGCTTACCTCCTGCATCTGGTCTACCTATTCAACCCCAAATTTGCATCATGCTCTCTTTCTCTTCACTTTCGTGGATGCTGTTCACTTGGAATAACCTGGGAAACCGTTATTTCTCCCACCAAACTCCAACCATTGAGCAAACTTTTGTCTAATGTCGTCTCTTTTATGCAATTGTCAGTGTTCCTGAACTGTTTTAAACCTTGATTGTATTTCGTAGGTTTTTCATTACATAAATTGTAACATATGATACAATTATATGTGTCTTTCTTTTATTTCCCCAAGACATTAGAACTCTACTGGGGACAAGGAAAATCTTGTGTACATTTCCACATTAGCTGTGCTCCCCAGCAAAATGTATTACACATGGTAAACCCCTGATAAATATATATCAATTAGAAATTACAGTACCCACAGATTTGGGCAGCAGGTTTACTGAAGTAAATTTTTTTTTTGTGGTTTTGGTAAGTTAAATAACTAACCATGAATTTAACAGAGTTATTAAATAACACATAAAATTTAGATTTGCTACCCATTTCAAGCATACTAGGCATAAAATACAGAGTTCATAAATATTAAATAAGGAAGGAAGTATAATGATAATGCATCAATAATACTATCAGTCCTCAAAAGTAAGATAAATCATAATCATGATCTAGTTTGATTTCCAAACAAAATCAAAGCCATATTTGAAATTCAAATAAAGATGTATTACATTTTTTATTTTTTTTCCAACTTAACCGAGTTCCTAAATGTCTTGGCAAGAGCTTTATAATATACAAAAGATTCATTAGGAGGTTTAATCAGATCACTCAGGCATTTGTTCACATGGAAAGTTCATCCAAATATATCAAAACTCTCAGCCAATATCAATATAACTATAATTAAGAATATATTCAGAAATAATGCCATAATTAATGCTTATTCAGATTGCCAAGTTCTGGGCAAATAAATTAATATTGTCCTTGTAGGCCACTTGTATTCGGTCCCTGGAGTTAAAATAACTTGGCTGGACCCCAACTGCAAATGACTTAGGAGGGAGAAAGATCCTTTCATTAGTGAGAACTCACTGCATCAAAAGGGATACATAATGTACAAAATGATAACCTACTTATATGTATGTATATAATCCTGTTATGTAAAAATGAAAGGTGTATATTTATTTTAAAATCACAAGGAGAGTAATGCAACTAATTGAGAAAAGGTAGTGTTAACATATCTAATCAAAATTTTTAAAGAAAAAAAGGCTAAGTTTCCC
Organism: Proteles cristata cristata; assembly: GCA_017311185.1. NCBI lineage: Eukaryota > Metazoa > Chordata > Mammalia > Carnivora > Hyaenidae > Proteles > Proteles cristata. The sequence continues at coordinate 652,574 of JAESUZ010002609.1, forward strand.
TAAGACATTTCTGCCTTTCAACCTTTCAATCTGTGCTAGCTCCTGACAGCTCAAAATAATAGTCAGATATATGCCATCTTATTATTTTTTTAATTATTTATTTTTTGAGAGAGAGAGAGAGAGAGAGGAGAGGAGAGGAGGCAGGGCAGAGAGAGAGAGACAGAATCTGAAGCAGGCCTCAGGCTCCGAGCTGTCAGCACAGAGCCTGACACAGGGCTCAAACTCTTGAACCAGGAAATCATGAGTTGAGCCAAAGTTGGACTCTTAACCAACTAAGCCACCCAGGAGCTCCAGACAGATGCCAATTTAAATTTCAGAAATAAGAAGGAAACGAAAGACAGAGCAGCCTGCTTCTCCTTCTGCTTGCCGTCCATGTTGCACATTAGTTACTATACCTTACACTCTCTTGACACTGGTCTGTTAAACATAATTTTTCAATGAGTGAATCTATTGGACTGATTTCCTTCCCCTTGTTTTCTCTAGAAATGCTATGCTGATGACTCCTCTTTTTCATGAACATTAATGAAGATTCTTGGGGGTTTTTTTTGTTTGTTTGTTTGCTTTATTTCCTTTTCTAGCTCTTCTTGCTATCCCCCAAAGAACGGGTCTTCCCCAAAGCTGACCTTTTCCTCTCTTTGCCTGAGAATCCTCATGTCTTTAACTATTAGCTCCATAAAGATGACATGAAGATTTAAAATCTGTTTCTCTTGAAGTTCTAAACCTTTCCTTATTTCCCATCCAACAGTCTGACTTTCTTGTGAACATAACCACCCACATGCTTCATGGATATCTCAAACTCAAATGGCCAAAAATCAAATACACATCTTTCTCCTCTCCTATCCCACCACAAACCACAAAAATTAAACACAAAACAAAAACATTCCTCCTGATATCCCTATTTTTCTCACTGAAGACTCTTTCCTCCTACAGGAACATGCTTGACACTTTAGTGTCAGATTTGACTTCTTCTAGCCCCTCTCTGCCCATTTCAGGGATGTCTGCTTCTCCAGTGTCTCTCCTGTCTTTTTCTTCCTCAAAATCCACAATCCAGAGCTAGCTTTCATTGGCTCTTAGAATAAAAAGAAAAATGCCTCTACTTACCCATTATCTATTCCATCCCTAATGCCAGTCTCACATGAATGTGCTAGGAAATACCTCTGATTATTCACTCATGCCTTAAATATTCACTATTTTCCTTCTGTTTTTTCCCTCCTTGAGCCTAAGTACACAGGAGCTAAACTGATCCTGAATAACCACTCTCACTTTATTGTGTTTAACAATAGAAAATTAATTAGTCCATACCCAAATTTAGATACCATACCTAAAGCTTTCAGACTGTCCCTTTAAGAGGAAGGAGTATCCCCTCCACTTCTTTCCCACTTACCCTTTTTGACAATGAGATCCCAGAAACTCCCTAGGAGCTAGGGAAAAACAAGGAGTTTAGTTCCTAAATAACTTCCTGGAGCAGAGCCAAGCTCTCCTATCCCCCTTTTCCAGACCACCTATTGTTTGGATGTTTGGATGTGTGAGAAATAAACTTCTACGTTGTTTAAGCCTTTTTGTTTTGGTTTCTGTTAAGTTAGCCAATACGATAGACTATCTGAGAGAAACAATCTCTTCAACACCCTTCCTACTAGTGAAGGGTGATGACGCATGTAGCTCTTGAGATACTATATAGCAAGAGGAGTTCAGCAGGAACACCCCTGAGCTTCTAATGCCTGGAGAATGGTTTAATTGGTATTACACAGGGAGAAACATGGTCCAAGAAATGGAGAGACATATTTTCAGTCTGGGCCATAATAAGAAAATAAATCTTCCCTGAAAAAGGCCCACAGCTACAATGCATTCAAGGTAGATAGAAAATTAGAGACTCCAGCAACCACAGGATTTCTATTAGAAAGAAAAGGAACCATCGTGAAGAGCACAATAGAGAGAGGTAAAACCAACATGAACATCACTCATTTGCTCACACAAGGACTTAGAACTGGGAAATAAGGAGCAGGAAGAACAGAGGCTACGATCCCGAAGCTGACCAGATAGCATGTGCACACTATGGGGGTCAGTAAAAAAGAGATGTGGAATTGGAAGAGCACAGGAAAAGGAACTAAGAAGAGGTCAGAACAAATGTAGGACCTCAACTAAACATTACAACTACCTCTGTGGTAAGGAAACATTGTGAGTTGATACCTGGACCCCACTGACACATATATACGGTTACCTGGTTGTTGATCATATATGTGTTTTATGTTTAACAGTAGCTGGGAGAAAATGGTTTTCCCCAGATGCTGATGAGCAAGAGGCCAACAAAGTGATCAGAGCCACAGCGAAACCATTTTGCTTCTTCCCTGAGACGAGGAGGTGCATTGTTGTCACTGAGTTTGGTTTAGTGACAAAGGGACTCCAACATTCAGAGACAGTCCTTGAAATAGACATGTTTGGCACACAAATTCTGCAGTTCAATTCTTTCTGGTTCAACGTTCTAAGAAGCGGGTAGTTTCTCAGATCTCGGAAGACCCTAAATATTCTTGCAGCATCACAAGCAACTGTGAGCCCAATTAGGGGCCCTGGAGGAAGGAAAGGTAGGTAAACATATGCTACAACTCCCTCCTAGGCCCTGCTAGTCTTGGTAGCCTTAGCCAAATGAGGCACAAGCTGTGTATGGTGTTTCCTACCTATCTTAATCCACCAGAAACACTACAGTGGGAAAGAAATATATTCTACAGGTTAGGTAATTTTCAGCAAATCCTTTTGTGGCATTTATAAAATCCTGAAGTAAGAAATCGCTATAGATGTAATACACATAGGATGCCTTAGAACACAATGATAAAACCATGGGCTTTGCATCAGATAATCTCAGCTTTACCAGTGTAGTAGGTAACTTTGGGGACCTAATAAAACATTCCTAAGATTTGGTGTGCTATACTGCAAAATTAAAATCAAATAACAACACAGACCAGCATACAGTTACATCTGTGGTAAGTGTTACAATAAAAAAAAAACAAAAACAAAAACAAAACTGTAGGAATCTGTTACAGGGCACCTGACTTAGTTTGTAAAATCAGAAAGGCTTCTCTGAAGAAGTAAAATTACAGCTAAGATCTGAAGGATGAATAGGGTCAAGAACAGATTGGTAAAACATTCTAGGTGAAGAGAGCAGCAAGGAAAATGGCATGTGGTGGGAGAAAGTATGGTACATTTTCAGAAATGAAGGCAACTTTGGCTGGAGCACAGGGAGTAGAGGGGGCTCAGCATTTGATGAAGTCAGATGTGTAAGCAGATCTCAGACCATAAAGTACAGCATAATCCATCGCTCAATGAAGGGTCTGAGGTAGCAGGATGACATACACATGCTAAGAACTTAGTAAATATTAGCTTTATCGTCACTGGTGGTAAATGGCACCTGAGCTGCAGAGACATGGACTTATGGTTGTTGATTCTGGACCAGAAGACAGAACCAGTAAGCATCCTCTACTTATAGAATGTTACCTTTAACACCCTCTGTCTGACTAGGTTACAAAAACACACAGGTGTTTGCTTTATTTTTCTCCATTTTCCTATTTTTCCTCCTTATTTTTATTTTTGAGATAATCGTAGATTCACATGCAGTTGGAATAAATAATACAGACAGATGCTGTAGAGCCTTCACTCAGTTTCAAAGGTATCCTTTAGTATAACTATAGAGTAATATCTCAGCCAGAATCCACAGACCTTATTCAAATTTCACCAGGTTTACATGCGCACTTGTGTGTGTTCTATACAATTTTACCACATATATAGGTTCATGTTAATATTGCCATCATCAAGATACAGAATGGTTCCCTGACAAGGGGCCTTCATGTTACCTTTTAATAGCCACACCCACCTCCTTCCCTCCCTCCAATCTCCTTAAACCCAGGCAAATTTTAATCTGTTCTCTTACGTTTGTATTTTTGTAATTTCAAGAATGTGATAGAAATGGAATCATACCACAATTACCTTTTTATGTTTTTTCACTCAACATAATCCTTAGAGAGTCATCGAGTTGTTGCACGTGGCAATCGTTCATTTCTCGTTACTGCTGAGTAGCACTCCATGGCATAGATGTACAGAGTCATGTTTAAGCATTTGCCTGCGGAGGGCTAAACATTAATTGTTTCACTTCTGCTAGCACTAATGAAGTTGCTATGGACATTCACGTTCAGGGTTTTGTGCAGACACGTTTTCATCTCCCCAGGATACATGCCTCAGTGCACCATTGCTGGATCACAGTACAGTCACATCCTGAGTTTTACAAGAAACCATCAAACTATTTTCCAGAGCTGCAGGATCATTTAAATTCCATTTCATATATTACATTCCAAAAATGTATGGGTGACCCAGGGTGGCATTTGGTGCTGTCACTATTTCAGACATTCTAATAGTTGTGTGGTAACATCTTACTGTGGTTTTAATTTTGTGTCTCCCTAATGACGAATGACGTTTAATATCTTTTCATGTGCTTAACTGCCATCTGTATAGTCTCTTCCATTTTTTTTTATCTGTAGTTTTTATCCATTTTCTAATTGTATTGTTAGGCTTTTTGACTGTTGAATTTTGAGAGTTCTTTATATATTTTGGGTGTATGGTTTGCACTGCCACCACTACTTTCCCACTCCCACATCTGTCTACCATTTATTTGGGCTCTTTCCTTCCATAATATATCATTATGCTTAGGAGAAATCCATATGAACAGGAGCATAGCTCCTTGTCCCAAACTGATGTTTCTCAGAATATCTAGCTAGATGGGTCCCAGATCACTAAGCTTTTGTCCTCCACCTAGGATGTCCCGAAAGCAATCTTTCCTTCTACTTAAGAACTCAGAAATCATCAGTTATTCTCACTGTTTACAAAAAGTATGAATTTGTCAACCTACTACTTAAAGGTTACTGCAGTGTGACTCTCTTCTTACCTCCTCTGCTCTAAAATTTCTACCATTGTTATCATACACAAGAAATTGCCTCAAAAAGACCTGACAAAAGTCTCTGACATTGAGGGCTCTACTTGGCCTCCTATGTTGGGGATGTCACCGGAATGAAGAGCATGTAGAGCTATGACACAAGGCACATAATCCTCTTACTATGAAATTGAATGCCTCCTCCACATCTACTTTCTCCAGCAATTATCAGCTAAGTATTGCAAAATAGTAAATATTTTATCTAAGTAATCAAAGTTTGCTTACTTGACAATATACACTCTGCTCTTTCAAATTTCATATGTTCAAATGGTTTCTCATGAAAATTTTGTTAACTCACATCCCCTTGTCAGGGATGACTGGAAAGCTGGGCTCAGCTGGGACTGTCCACTAGAAAGCTAAGTGGGACCAATTTAAGAAGGCCATTGCAGGGTAGTTGGACTCCTAATCTGGTGACTCAGGGATCCCATGACAAGTTTTCCAAATGATAGGAAGTAAATGTTGGTATTTCCTTAAGGTCTGGGCTAAGGCAACTGATACCTTGTCATTTCTACTGTGTTTGACTAGTCAAAGCCACCATAAAACCCACTCACATTCAAGGGTGAGAGGACACAGAACCATATCTCTCAATTCAAAGAATGTTAAGAGTTTACAGAAATCTTTAACGCACCACAGGATTTGGTGGTAGACTATGAGAGAAATGTCCTTAAATATCTTGAATATCTTGAAAATAAATATCTTGAAAATGTCTTGGGTCTGCCATTACAGAAGAAAAGACAGACACCATCGTAAGTTGAAAAAGATTTTTCCTAATAATTTTAAAAACAATCTTCTGGTATCCTGTGTTGTGCCTGAGAAGTCAGATGTAAATCTGATCCATGTTCATTTTTAAGACCTTTTTTTCTTCTCATTAAGTTTTTTATGAGTTCATACTTATCCTTAGTGTCTCAAGATTTCAATATCTTGGTGTGGATTATTGTATGGGAACAATCAAAGGGCAAATTTCCTTCTTCAGGTCTGGGTTATTGTCTTCTGCTATTTTCTTGTTAATTCTTTATTTTTTTATCTTCCTTTTTTTTCTGAGATACCTATATATTATACCTCTTTATCAGTATCTAGGCCTTACAGCTTTATTTTGCATACTTTTCCTCCATTTATCTCCTTGTTCCATTTTCTGCATGATTTCCTCAAAGTTGTTTTCTAACTTTACTGATATAATTTTGACAGTAATATTTTTTGTTCTTTAAGAGTGTATTCTAGTTCTCTACTGGATCCTTTATCGGATATTCTTAATTCTTAGTTTAAGATTATAAATTCTCTCAAATATTTCTGAATGTCAGATGGATAACAAAAAAATAATATACATATGTTTCCTGAATTGTTACATTTCTTTTTTTTTAAATGTTTTTTTAAATTTATTTCTGAGAGAGAGAGAGAGAGAGCATGAGCAGGGGAGGGTCAGAGAGAGAGGGAGATACAGAATCTGAAACAAGCTCCAGACTCTGAGCTGGCTGTCAGCACAGAGCCCGACACGGGGCTCCAACTACTAAATCATAACCTGAGCCGAAGTCGGACGCTTAACTGACGGAGCCATCCAGGCACACCGCCCTGAATTGTTACATTTCATTTGGATAAGGTTTCTTCTTTTTTAATTTGATCTTTTTTTGCTTTTATTTTCATTTTGTTGTGTAAGAAGACGGAGTTGCTCATATAGGTTTTAGCTGCAGTTGTTTAAGAAGGATTCTTTTCCTTGTTGGATCTTTTCCATGAGTGGGAATTCTGACTGGGATATTTGGAGTAGGACAGCATGGGAGGAAGGAATCAATGGCAAAGGGTTAAATTTACCAGCTTGCAAATGAAGGTAAAAGAGTAAGAAGCCACCTGACAGATTTAATCAACACCCTCCCCCTCCCCTCAACCTTTCAACTGACAGAACAAGAGAAGCTTTACTCCCTTCGCTCTAGAACATCAATATCTATAAGGAAGCCTTAGCTTTCCCAAGTCAGCCCTTCAATCTCTTTATCGAAGAAACATCTGTTTTGCTGTTGTTGTTGTTTTAAGTGAACACCTGCCATATGAGTCTTTTCTAAGAACAGAAATTGAGGAGAGGGATGGAAGGACTCTCCATTAATCCCTGCTTATAGCTGCTCTTCTTATCAAACCCCTATGACATTGCTAACTCTCAGCCAAGAATTCCTCTCCTCTTAAAGGTTTCATCCCTTTTAAAATATTTCATGAGAAATGGAAGGCAACCACGTTTCTCAACTATTGACTCTAAGTAAAAAGTCTTTAAAATTTTTTTAAATGTTTATTTATTTTAGAGAGAGAAAGAGGGGCAGAGTACAAATTGGGAGAGGCAGAGAGAGAGGGAGACACAGAATCTGAAGCAGGCTCCAGGCTCTGAGCTGTCAGCACAGAGTCTGATGTGGAGCTCAAACTCACAAATTGAGAGAACTAACCTGAGCTGAAGTAGACACTCAGCTATCTGAGCCACCTAAGGAAAAATTCTTAACAATCTTGTACATATAGTCTCAACTTAGCAGTGGTAACAGCTCTTGCCTTTACAAATTTCAAGGGATCACCAGAAGATAATGTGATAGAACAGAAAAGGAAGTTGGGTGGTAATATATTTAGATAAAAGGGGATAGGGAGGGACTTCATTTTGTAAATGTCTTTTATTATACACCATTTATAATGTATTAACAAGGGCTCATTAATAAAAATGAATGATTCCTCTGTGATAGGCTGAAAATATGAAACTTCTTATTAATATTTTGACATACTCTTGTTTGTTTTACAAATATTTCAAAGAGGTAATAAAAGAGCTAGAAAGGCCAAAGTTAGTAGCAAGAGCACTGAACAGGGCCTGCTTATAAATGTTCTATGTAGGCAATGATATTCAATGGCCAATTCATCAATGTGTCAAAAGTTGGTGGTAATGCACAAACACAGCATTATCACTGATTCACAAATAAACCACTGCATGTAGAATCACAGTGTATGGACTCCAGTGTCACAGAGGATTCACCAAAATATCATTTTTAAATCTCAAACACAGGCGTCAAAATACTTGTCAGTTGCTATTAAACAAAACATTGTTTTGCTGCTATAAAACAAAATAATGTAGTATTTAATTATTCCAAACATCTTTTAAGCAATCTTCCATGAGGGCCCCAATATAATTAAAATTTAGTGAGGCATAACTCCAACTTACATATTTTTCTTACCTTATATTATTATAGTCAATCATGTATGAAAATATGATAAAAATATAAAACTATTAAAGAAATATAGTAGGTCCTTTAAAAATACTGGACAGATTCATTTTAAAGATTTTCAAAAAACCCTGCAAGGTCAGGATAAAATCAGCTGTTATTATATTCAAAAGGAAATTTTGTTTTGTTATAACTAAGTATTTGAATAACTACTATTATGGAATTTGTGGAAGATGATTATACCTTACTGACTCAATTAAAGAAACATTTATTAGAATCTCACAATTAATATTCTGTCAAAAGCCTTCATCGCTAAAACATGATGAAAATGATATTTAAGCGTCAGACCAATTTCAAATATGAATCATTAACAGCATTAGTGGTACACTAAGGTCACTTTGTAATGGACTCAGACTCTTTTCTCATCAAAAGATTTCAGCCTGACATCACCCCCGAAACCAGCCACTAAGAAAAGCAGACATATAATCCACTTCAATGTTTGTAAGATAGAAGAAAATAATTAGGGGCAGAGAACTTGCTACAGATGTAGGAGACAAAACTGACCACCCCCAAATTCCTCCATTCCAACACACCGGTGCAATCTTGATGGGGGCACAATTAGTTACAATGCAAGTGAGCAAATGAAAATTGAACTTCAGGGTCCACTGATGCATAAAACATCAATAATATTCTAATAGCTGTAGCTTTTTCTCCTTTACTTGACAAAATGAACTGAACTTCCAGATACCTTGAAGTGAGGTGCAGGGGGTATAAACGAAAAGATTCTGTGGGTTACCAGTGGAATTCTGAAAAGAAGTTTAATAACGTCAGTACAGGAGGAAAGAAGCGAGATATAAGCAGAGGTATCTTAAAGAATTCTTGGGCCAGAAAGGGAGGAACAGGATTGGCTATTATCCAGTCAAATGCATAAACATTACAGGAGAAGAACGTGTTAATCTATGAGGTTGGTCAGAAAAAAGAGCAAGGAATGAAGTCAGGGAGCAACCAGAGGAGCCAAAGTGTTATCCAGCAAGGTCTTCAGGGAAAGACATGATGGATTTGGTCGGGGTGGGGGAAGTTGGGCTACCTGTCCCTTTTACTAAAGATCTGTGTCTGTTGTAAGGAAAAGATGCTTCTTCAGAATTCTCTATGGCTCACATGAGTGGTTTCAAATCCTCTAAGTCTTGAGTTTTTGCAGCCCCTTCAGAAGGCATAGCGGGAAACGGGAGGGTGCAGGGTATGGAGGGTCTAGATCAGTTCTGCTTCCATTAGCCATACACTTCATCTGTGGCTCTAAAAACATGGCTTAGATGAGACTGTTCCTGCTATTCTGACTGCAGATTCACCACATGGTATTCCGGACAGCACTTTAATCTCCATGCATTCTGACTCTGGGAATTGTCTTGGGCAGAAGTCTCAAGCAATTGAGGTTACTAGGAAGAAAGATTATTTTTGGAAATAACATGCTTGCACTCTGTTTTGTTTTGGTGTAAGTGGCTCTTATGAGTTTGGTGAGGGTGAGCCAGTGCATACTATGCCAAGAATCAAAGCCAGGTATTCCAAGCTGCACAGCCCAAGGCTGTGGTCATCATACCATGCAAGTGATGCCTGCCTATGTATTCTCCTCTGAGAAACCAGACATTCTCTTGCTTATACACAATGCCACTGGAACCTTCAAACCATAAGTGCCCTTTGAGAGAATTTTCACACTACTATGTCAATATTGTTACTGTTGCTATTATTCTTAGTTTATGTTAGCATTTTATCATACACTGAATCAGAACAATCTGGGTTTGGTCTGGTTTTAAAATTTTTATTATTGACAATTCCTTTGGCCTAATTTTTCTTCACTGTAAGTGGAGAGAACACAAATCCATATCCTGTGTTCTCTACCTTAGATGCTTGTGTGATCCAAAGACCAAATATATCCTTTCTGAAATAGTATGTGAGCTATTAAACTACTTATTTCTTAATAGTCACTCACTCCCTTAAATCAAAATATCCCTTAGATAAAGTCAGGTCATAAAAAATCTTTTAGTTTTGCAAACTATAAAGTAGTATGCAAAAAAAATTGTCACTGCCATTTTAATGTCAGTATTCTTAATTGTATAAATCTCAGGTAAGAGCTGAGTACAAGATATCACACTAAGCGCTAAATTTCATAAAATGAGAAAATAAGGAAAAAACACTTGAATGACTCATCGTCATGAACTTCAGTTCATGTATTCATTCCTCACTCCTCTGAGTGCATCTCTCATTTTAGAATCGGAAATTTCACTTTGAGCACATTTTCAAAAAAAATATTTATTTAATAAATCAAAAGATACTACTTGATATATTCTCAACTAGTACATATTAATATACTTTAGAAAATAAACCCTGAATCACTGCTGAACATCACAGATTCTCTGAAAATGAAAGAGATGGTGAGAATAGTGCATCCCCCATAGCTTAGAGAAATCTGAGGTCTAGAGGTAGACCAACTCAGCCGGGACACTTGGTTTCACCACACATTATCTTAGGGCCCCCATGCAAATTGTCTAAGCTTCTATAAAAAAGAAAATTATATCCCAAGTTCATAGAGTTGCCATGAGGCAATAATTCTCACAAATCACTTAGCCTTGCAATGGTCACTGAGTAAACATCTGATAAATATTAGTTAATATGACTGATTAGTTAACATGACTGCTGTTACCATCTCAAGTTTCCACTCCTACTCCCTTGCAAAAATGGTGTCCTAAGGTCTGAGAAACAAATCATTATCCCCAGAATGAAAGTGATATCATGGTACATAACATCTGAGCAGAGCTGACCACCCATCCTTTCAAAGAAGGAAAAGCTTTACAGATCCTGCATGAAGCATGTATTTCTTGTGATGTACCTAATGATTCCTATAACTGGGCATGGTTATTTCTTCAGTACATGATGCATGGGTGGTTTATTTCCTTGCCTTCCAAAAATAAATTCATTAAACAGCTAGGAATTTGGGAGTATATAAAAGTCAGATTTTGAAATCTCAGGGTAGATATGCAAAGGAAAATAAATATATTGTCACTTACCACATCAAAGCTCTTAAATAAATGTAGTTAAGTCTATTTCAAACTGTTCCCAGGTTATAATAGATCCAATATACATCACAGCTACTAAGTCATGAGCAACTCAAGAGCCTACCCTAAGCATGGCTACTTCCATCACCAGAAGGGTTGGGATATGTGAATTTAATATTTACAGATTCAAAGGACTTGTACCTTTGTCCTACCTAGGTGCCCACCACTTCGGTATTTCACTCTGTTGCTTTCCAAGTTGGTGGTTGCATGTAAAATCTCACCTACTTTATCGTAGGCCTGCAAATTGATCTACCCAGAATAGCTGGCATATATCCAGTCAAGACTGTACCATCATTATGCTATCTCTCCTACAGGCTAAAAAAGAAAGAAATTAGATACAGTGCTTCTTATTAGCAACAACACTTCTGTTTTATAAACTGGGGAGTCCTGCTGTGTAGAGCCTTAGAGGCCATTGACAGATGTCGGTAGAGTACTGTACCGATGTGGTGTAGCACAAGATTCACACTCGTGCTATGTTTAGAATGGACAGTTGGGAGGGGCATGAAAAAACACAGGAAAAAACAGGTTAGGAGCCTCTTGAAGTAGTCCAGAAAAGAGATGACTGTAGACTGGACTGATGGTAGTAGAAGTAGTGAAAAGCCGTTGGATTCTGTATATATTCTGAAAGGAAAGCAAAGTTATCTCCTTCCTTCCACCTTCTTTGGCTCTAGTCAAAATGGCAATGGCCGTGCTTTGAACAGGGTAAGACTAATACTTCTGCAGGGATTTTGCAGCTGATAGTCTCTCTGCCTAGATCATTCTTGCCCCAGATATCTGCAGGGCTTCCTCCTTCCAAGCAGCTCTTGGAAATCACTGAGCAGTTTTGAGCTATATGTAAAGCTAAGACATATATCACACAGAGAAAAGAAACATATGCATACCTTGCTATGATACAGTTTGGGGAAACCATTGAAATCTAGTATATACATCACCAATCTACACAAAACCTACTCTAGCATCTGTTGATCACATACAGAGCCCTGAATTTGCAGATGCCTAGTTAAGCAGGTAATTGGTCTCTACAGTTCATCACTTACTGATATCCCTGTAAAGAGAGTCACAGTTGTGAATGGCCAGACTGCTTTCTGTAATTAAACAGTTCCTAAAGAACTCTAATCCCTTTTTATGGATTTGATTTCAGGGGACAGTAAAGGATGCAAGTGTGTTCTTTGAAAAGGTCTTCCTTTCTAGTCACTAAATGCTTACTACTGCACCACAGGATAATTCTTTCCAGATTTAACTAGTAGCTGGAACATGGCTTAGTGAGCAACATAATATGAAGTAGTTATAGACACTAGTTTCAACTAGGTCAGTAGTTTTCCCAATTTTTTCAACCTATAGCCTGCTCAGTAGGTGTCCCTGATGAAAGCTTAGCTGTTGTAGTTCCTCCACACTCCCTGTCCCTTGTCCACTGTTACGGGGACTATCTAGGTCTGGGCCTAGAAAGCATGCTCATGTTTCAGGGTGCTGCAGCTCATGTGTGGTTTAAGAAAGACTTGATTGTTTGGGCGCCCGAGTGGCTCAGGCGGTGAAGCGTCCGACTTTGGCTCAGGTCACGATCTTAGGGTTTGTGAATTCGAGCCCCACATCGGCTCTGTGTTGACAGCTCAAAGCCTGGAGCCTGCTTCAGATTCTGTCTCCCTCTCTCTCTGCCCCTCCCCCATTCATGCTCTGTCTGTCTCTCAAAAATAAATAAAAATGGTAATAAAATGTTTTTAAAAAGACTTGACTATTGCTGTCATCTTACAAATATATATTAGTGATGATATACAAATTTGATCTTGAATGCCAAAACCAATCAAAAAGTAGTAGCTGATCAAGTTAAAACACATTCTAAGGACAACTGAAGACTCACAGAGAAAAAAGGAGACTACACCGACTGATATACAATGACTGATAGGACTATAACAAAGGAAAATTGACAGCATTCGTATCATATTATTTGGCCTCTATGTTGTAAAATGTGCTTTTTTTATATTTTATAGGCTCATAGACTTTTAACACAAAAAGTGATTTTAAAAAAACAACCAGTTCAATCCCCTCAAGCAAAAGCACATTTTCCCACAACAGTCATTTATTTTAATATTCATTCATTCATGAGACATTTATTAAGCACAAATCGTTGACAGATGCTACACTGGGGGAAGCATATTTCCATGCTTTTCTATTTCTTTCATGAGCAACAGTTCTATTCAGTGTCCCAGATTCTAAAGTCTTCCCTGTCATCAGGTGACTATCAGCAGTCCCTTCTGATTGTTTCAGCTGCCTCCTCATTTGAACCGCTGCCACCAGGCTCTGACCTTTTGAGTCCATGTACTTTTCTTTCTCTTCCTGACCCCTCATCGTAATCATGGAAGCTCCCTGAGAGCTGTCTCTTTCCATTCAGCTCTAGGAATTCTCCCCTCTATCACTTGCTTCATTGATTTCTTCTCCCTCTGCTGGATTATTCCTATCAACACATTCATATGCTCCCTTGACCCCACATCGCTGCCATTTTTCAGGCTTCCCTACTTTCATTCCTGTTTCTCTTATGCCTATGTCACTTGGACTTTGGTGCCTTCTTCCATTACAATGGCTCCTGCTAGGTCCTCTCTCCATGTAACATAGCTTTATGATTAGGTTTCTGAAATACAATCCTTTCTTAATTCTCCTTCTGCCTTATCAGCTGTACCTTTTCAGTATACCTTGTAGGTTTTTCCTTTTCTGCCTGACCTCTAAATGTTAAAATTCTGCAGGGCTGACCTCATACTTCCCTTTAGCTATACTCACTCACTAGTTCACCTTATCCAGTCTTATATGGTTCAGTATCTTTGATATGCACATGTGTATATATATATACACAAAAATATGGAAGTGCATACATACACACACATATATATGTCTGCATATATGCACATATGCATGTATGTACATATAGTCATTCCAAACTTCTTCCTCTGGATTTAAAATCCATATATCTAATTGCCTGGGTGTTATCCCACTTGCATGTATCATATGCACTTAAACTTAACATGTCCCTAACAAAAAACCTGACTCTTCACTTTCCACCCTGTTTCTCAGTCTTCCACACTGCAGTTAGTAGCAACTCTATCTTTCCAGGCCCAAAATTTTAAGGTATCATTGACTCTTCTCTTTCCATGTCACCTATATCTAATTAATTAGCAAGTCTGTTCTCTTTTCCTTCAAAGTATATCCAGAATCCAACTACTTTTCACCATTTCTACTACCAAGTGTCCAAGCTACAATCATCTTTTTTCTGGGCTACTGTAAGAGGCTCCTAACTAACCCCTTTTTTTCCCCTAGTTTTTTTTTCTTGCCCCTCCCTACTGTCCATTCTAAACATTACACCAGTGTGGATCTTGTGCCATACCCAATCGGTAGTCCTCTGCCTACATGCATCAATGGTCTCTAAGGCTCTACACAGCAGAAGTCCCCAGTTTTTCCCTGAAATTATCTCCTTTCCCCCCACCCTCTTTTGATCTGCTCAAAATGGCAATGGCTGTCCTGCTGTGCTTTGGGCAGGGCAAGACTGGTACTTCCCCAGGGACTTTGCAACTGACAGTCTCTCTGCCTAGATCACTCTTGCCCCAAATATCTGCAGGGCTCCTTCCCTCATTTCCTTCTAGTCCCTGGCCAAATGTCACCTTATTAGGAAAAGTCTTCCCCGACAATTATATAAAATATATCGTCTCCAGGCTTCTAGGCACTTCTTATCCATTTTAGACCTTATTTTAAACCCTAACACTTAGATTCACACAAGGCTACTATTGTTGTTTACTTTTATGTCTTCTCCCTCATCCCTACGTGCACACAGAATAGTGTGGGTTACACGCTGACCAGGACTTTGATCAGTTGGGTTTACTGCTACCTCCTCAGGAACTAGAATAATGCCTGGTAAACAGAACTCAAAACTGTGTGTTGTAGGAGTATTGAGGAGCAAGATACAACAGAAACATATAATATTGTCCTTTCTTGAATTATAAAGAATGAGTTGGAGTTTCTCAGAAATGAAATAGGTTACTCTAAGAAAAAGTAAAAATATACAGTGGTCTTGGGCCATGTTTAGTAGTCTTGGATGTCAGTTATTCATAAAGGACCGCTCTCCCACAAAACACACTAATCTCAGCATACATTGCTTGTTTTCATATTTAAATATTTTAGGCAATTGTGATCTATAACACATTATCTAGCATTTACTTCAATATTATGTTTTCTGGCTCTTCTTTTAATATAATCAAAAAGTATTTATTGCTTATCTACTATGTGCTTGCCATAACAATCTGCCAGGGTGTCTTCTCCCTAAAAACAATAAGAACTTTGGGTATCTGACCTTAGCAGATTGCTCTAGATAATCAAAATTTGCCACAAGAGTATCTTTACTGTTTCAAGTCATTTTTTTAGTTTGGCAAAAATGGGTGTCCTAATTATTTGGTAAAAAGCTATAATTAAAATGATAATAATAACACTATATTAGCAAGTTAAATAAATTGCAAATGTAATACAGAAGGTACAAATATTTCTCAGCCTATTTTTTTCTTTTTCTTTTTTTTTTAATGTTTACTTTATTTTTGAGAGGAAGAGAGACAAAAAAGACAAAGCGTGAACTGGAGAGGGGCAGAGAGAGGGAGACACAGAATCCAAAGCAGGCTCCAGGTTCTGAGCTGTTAGCACAGAGTCCAACACAGAGCTCAAACTCATGAACTGTGAGATCATGACCTGAATCGAAGTCAGATGCATAACTGACTGAGCCACCCAGGGTCCCCTCTTTTTTTTTTTAATTAAAAAATTATTTATTTATTCGGGGGTTGAGGACAGAGAGAAAGAGAGAGAGACAGAGACTGAGACAGAGAATCCCAAGCAGGCTCTGTGCTGTCTGTGCAGAGCCCAATGTGGGACCTGATCTCACAAGTTGTGAGATCATGACTTGAGCCAAAATCAAAAGTCAGACACTTAACTGACTGAGCCATTCTGGTGTCCCTCAGCTTATTTTTTCATATTAATTTTGATCTTAACAATTTTCTTAAGACTATAAATTCCACCAGGGCAGAGACTATGTGTAGCTAAGGGCACCTAGCAGAGTCCTCACACATAAGAAACCCAAAAAACATGCTAAAAATGAGCCATGGCATAGAGCACACACATGTAAGTGTATCTTGCAGATGACACACTTCCAGTTTAAATTTTTAATCTGTGAAAACCTTAAATTTTGACACACTGAAAATGTTATATATGGCTTTAACCACATTTGTTTTTTGTTTTTGTTTTCAGTCTGTCTCCAAAGTGAATAAATGAGAAAGTCAAGCTTTGGCAACTGTCAGCACAGTGCAAAAGCTCACAAAGCCACTCCCCCATTCATATTCATATCCTACCATGGAGAAAGGATTTAGGGTTCTTGGAGCATCCTGAGTGGAAGCTGAAAAACAAATGCTATGGTTTTGAGAGTACTGCAAAAGCACCGAAGAGAAATTAAACAAAGGCTCTGAACCTTATTTGTGTTCTGTAACACCGCTTCAAGGCAACATTTTTACTTTTAAATGTATGCCCTCATTTACTCAGGAAATTAAGAAATGAACTCCCTGTGTCAGTGTCCCTGCTACCAAAATAACATAGCCATCGGCTGATTTACAATTGAGTCCTAATTGAACAGTTATGGTTTTAACTATATCAGCATATCTGCAGATTTCTTAGATAAATATTCCGAGCATTTTCCGTAGGTTTTATATGCAAAGAAAAGAGTAACGAGAGTTTTAAAGGAGACTGGATTCTGCGGAATCTTTAGCACATCATTCTGCTTATTTTTCTTACTCCTATCTCATTTTTGATACATATTTTCAAAGATCTGCTATTTCAAATAGAAATGTTTTCATTAACAACAAATAGGAGGTTTTAGAGAAATCAGAGAGTCTTATGTCTTTAGTTTATCTCAGATATTTTAGTTTAACAATTATTTATATGGAGACTCTAGCTTCCTTCCTATTACCCTGGTTCTTTTTCCTTCTAGTGCCAATAATCTCATTTAATCATTTTAATGAGCCCTTCCATTTAGATGGCTGTATTTTCAGGTAGATGCCTTCAGATCAGGAAAAACAAACAAACAAATAATCAAGTAGCACATCCTCACACGTGGAAGGGAGCAAACATGAATTCTTCACATTAGAGCTATGGAGAATTTATAATTCAACTCAGCATGCTTACCTCAAAGACTCTTATTACTGATCATAATTTATAAAATTTTGCAGCTGAAAGGGAACATACAGCTCTGGGCCAGGTAACCATTTTGCACAGAAAGAAACTGTGGTTTCTGGACATCTAGCAAGAGATTTCAAGGTCATACAGCCAGCTGGGTCATTCACCCAGATACACAGAGACAAATCAGGTAACTAAAGGTCGTGCTAGTGCACAGCATAGGCTGAGCGAGCACAAAGGAAGAAGACCATATTTTGTCCTGAGAAAGAGCATTCTAGGCTCAAAACTACAAAGGTAGCCCAATTTCAACTGAAGACAAGTTTGAGGGATGCTTTCAAAGAGGACTATTTAATGAGGCTATCAGAATTAAAAAAAAAAAAAAAGTCAAGATGCAGATCCAGGGGTTGAAAGTGTCCCCTGATGAGAAGTGTTAGGTTCCCCATCACTGTTGGTGACAAGAAAGTGCTCCACATATGAGCAGATGAGGGTGACAATTAGGAACGGGCTCTAGAAAGGGTGCCTGGGTGGCTCAGTCGGTTGGGCGTCCGACTTCGGCTCAGGTTATGATCTCACAGTTCGTGGGCTCGTGCCCCACATCGGGCTCTGTTCTGACAGCTAGGTCAGAGCCTGGAGCCTGCTTTGGATTCTGTGTCTCCCTTTCTATCTGACCCTCCCTTGCTCACGCTATCTCTCTCCCTCTCTCTCAGAAATAAATAAAACATTAAAAAAAAGTTTTTTTAATAAAAGGAAAGGGCTCTAGACGTGAGTAGCACAGAAGGACAGAGAGGATAGACAGTGACTGCAGACAGTAAGAAAAAAATTAGAGAAGATTTTCAAATACATGGGCCCAGGCACCATGGGAAAGAGAGATGATGGTGCACTGGTTTAGACATGTTTTGGTCCTGGGACTAAATTGTAAAGGGACTTCCATTTGCTGAAAGCAGTATTCATTAATATCTAATTTAGTAACACTTATAGCTAGTGTTGTGAGATTGTTTGCCTAGAGAAATCCTGCTTTTGAAGACATGTGTACCCCAAATGGACAAGTACATGTATTATCACTGAAGAATAAAATACACATCAAAACCATATTCTCAAGGGACATTTTCCTGCAGGAATGCAGCACATTTGAAAAACAGTTTGCTGAAGAGAAGAGGCCCCTTACTCTGTTGTCCCTCTAAAATGAAACCTGTGGGGAAAGAGGTAATAAATGGAGAACCTGTGAGATATTAAAGCCTCCTTCTGTGGACCATGATCATTCACTATAGCTGAGTAATTATCCTCCAAGCCAAGATGTCTCTTTGGCGTGATCTGATAGTTTGTAACTCTGCACCAGGCAAAGAATGAATTCCGGCACTGAGTTGTGCTAAAGACTTAAACGAGAGAGAGAGAGAGCATCAAGTGGTAAGTTTCTCTGTAAAGAATGAAAGAAGGAATAAACAAATGAACAAAAGAAGAAACTATCTATCTGCTTGTGCAATTTTGGTAGCTCATGGATCTATTCTCACCAGGAAGAAACAGTGCCTTGCATGGAGAAGGACAGGGGTCATCTTGGAAACGGTATGTCCCTGTCCCCAGTAGGAGATAGGAGACCAGAGCAAAATGCTCATGATGTGCCCCTCCCTGTCATGCTGCATTTCCCTCTGGGGCTTTGCGGTCTGGGAAGCTTGGAACTGGAGCTCACTTTTCCAGAGCCATTTCTGCTCACATGTGGGAGAGCAACAGAGGCGAGGAGGTTCAATTCTCAGCCCCGTCTGTGTTGGGCAACTCAGGTATTTGGTGAGAATGTAGGAAGAAGTACAGGGAAGGAGAATTCCACTTGCAGATAAGTTGAAATGTGTACACCAGAAATACATGAATAAAATACATTTCTATGGCTTTTTCAGTTAATATTTGATCTAGCTAATTTTTATATGCACCATTCCTTTTTTTTTTTTTTAACATTTATTTATTTTTGAAAGACAGAGAGAGACAGAGCATGATGAGGAGAGAAAGAGGGAGACACAGAATCTGAAGCAGGCTCCAGGCTCTGAGCTGTCAGCACAGAGCCTGACACGGGGCTCAAACCCACAAACCACGAATTCATGACCTGAGCCGAAGCTGGACTCGTAACTGACTGAGCCACCCAGGTGCCTGTATAAGCACCATTTCTAATGAGATGTCCAAGCATGAGTTTTCAGAGTAAGCAATGCGATTATTTCCATTATTATTTTGAATCTATATTGTGTTATTTTTCCAAAGGGTTTCAGTACTTCATACAATACAGCAATTGTCCTCAGAAATGTCCTCACTACAATGGTGCTAGTATTTCATAATAATACAGCTAATAAAATAAAAATAATATTTTATATAGGCAAATAACATGAATGCATTCATTTTCTCTACTTTTATAGCTTTTCAGTTCACACTGAAGGTATTTACATACAGTTATGTTTATATATGATACTAACATAGAGGCCAATCAAACATAAGTTGAAAAAACACACATTTGACATTAAAAACATTTAAACAAACTTTAATAGAAATTAAGTTTTAAAGGGCAAACAAATGTAGGTTTAGAACTGGCATATATATACTTATAGAAATTATTATGTATATCATATATTATATAACATATTACATATACACATTTGTATACATATTTGTATGTAAAGAGAGAGTTTCAGGTGAAACAACAGTGGCTACATGTACATTGGATCACAGAACTGCATTTCAGAAGTGACCTAGTCTAACCCCTTTAGATTACAGATTTATCTGCAAAGGCTTTAGCTTTTATCTTACAGATGAGGAAATGGAAGCTTAGAGAATTCACTGTGTCTTATTTCTTCAGAACTTCTTCAAGTCTCCTTGGAAGGCAGAAATAGTGAATGTGCTAAGTTATTATTTTAAAAAAATTGCAATTAACAAGAGGACAGGGTTCCATATAGCTTACACACACTGCAGCTTTCATTCATCCAACACACTTTTACTGCATGACTCCTGAATTGTGCATTGTCTTAGGCAGACACTCACGCTAGAGCAGTGCGCCAGACAGGATTCCTGACCTCATGAATCTGTATCAGTCCACTGATGGATACAGAAAGGTAGAGAGGTGGTTGGAAGACCCTAAAATAAAGGCTCAGAGAGGGGTATGTAAATGATGGCAGACTGAGGTTGTTGGGGTAAGCAAGTGTCTGACTGCAGAAGGCCTTGTGAGCCATGCTAACTTCAGCGTTAGTCTTAAGAGCAAGTGAAGATCATGCGAGAATTTTAAGAAAGTAATAGACATGAGCAAATTGTATTTTAGAAAGATGACTTCAGATTTAAATGGGGTAAGTGAAGGCAGCCAGACCATGAGAAGGCCACCATAGTATCTGAGGCAGAACACAATGTCTTGCACAAGGAAAGCAGGAGTCTCAACAGAGAAAAGTGGTCTTCTATTTTGGAGGTAAAACTGAAAGAATTTTGAGACTGACCAACTGTGAAATGTGAGGCGGGTGAAGACTGAGAGAGGGTGCGCAGCTTCTTGTTTTAGTAAGTAAGGTAAACAGGAAGACATCCATGCATTTAAACACAAAAACAAAAACAAAAACATAGAACAAACAAAAAACACAGGAGGAGAAAGAGGAAGTATTGAGCATAGGATATGCATCCATCCAAACTAACCCCTCCCACATACAAACTCATACAGACACCCCTGCTGGAAAGTGAGGAAAAGAAAGTAGCATAAGTCGCTGTAACCTGGGCATTATTACAGAGTTAAATCTTAGTTATGCAGATCTTATGTTCAAGTTTGGTTTATTTGTGGCATATCTCAACAGATTAAACAAGTAGTCTGCTTTCATTATTTTTTTCTTGAAAAAAATCCTGTTTAATTCCTGTGTAGTCCACATCCTACCAAGAAAATTCTTTGCAACACAGGTATGTAAAAAGTTCCCACAGGGAGATCTTGACTTGGGGTTCAAGCCAGGAAAAACCAAACATACTTTCAGCTTTTCTCGACTCATATATTCATAGGAAACCTTCATCACTTTGGTAGCAATTACTTTTTTAGAATTATAGGTACACACATAATTAGATCTAAATACAAATTGAATTTTAAATGTAAATATTAACGACTCCTGGATTAATTTTTTAGTTACTCACCTCTGTTAGTTCTTATAATCAGAAGTTGACTATGTATATGCATTTGTAAAAGGCTTTCAGAATGATTTCTTGAATGTGTGACAAAAAGTACAGGCAACAAAAGCAAAAATAGACAAAAAGGACTACATTAAACTTAAAAACTTATGCCTTGAAGGGCACAAACAAGAGAGTGAAAAGGCAACCTACAGAATGGGAGAAAATGTTTGCCCATCATGTATCTGACAAGTGGCGATAGCTAGAATTTAAAAAGAATTCCCTCAACTCAACACAAACAAAATTAATCCAATTTAAAAATGGGCGAAGGGGGCACTTGCATGGCTCAGTCGGGTAAGCGTCCAACTTTGGCACAGGTTGTGATCTCACAACCTGTGAGTTTGAGCCCCTTGTCGGGCTCTGTGCCGACAGCTCAGAGCCTGGAGCCTGCTTCGGCTTCTGTTTCTCCCTCTCTCTCTGCCCTTCCCATGCTCACATTCTGTCTCTGTCTCTCTCAAGAATAAAAATAAAACATTTAAAAAAATGGCCAACAAGTACGTAACATAAAAAATTCACTAATCACCAGAGAAATGCAAATCAAAAGAACAATGACATATCTCACACCCATTAGGATGGCTACAATAAAAACAAATGAACATACAGAAAGTAAGTGTTGGCAAGGATGTGGAGAAACAAAACCTTTGTGTACTATTGGTACAACTGTAAAATGATGGTGTTGCTAAAACAGGGTGGAGGTTCCTCAAAAAATTAAAAATAGAACTACCATATGATCCAACAATCCCACTTCTGGGTATACATCCAAAATAACTGAAAACAGAGTCTCGAACAGCTATTTGTATATCCATGTTCATAGCGGCACTATTCACATTAGCCAAGAGGCAGAAGCCACTCAAATGCCCACTGACAGATGAGTGGATAAATACAATGTGGTGTGATCACATGGAGGAACATCACTGAGCCTTAAAAAGGAAATCCTGTCACATGCCACAACATGGATGCACCTGGAGGACATTATGCTAAGTGAAATAGGCCAGTCACAAAAAGGCGAATACTGTGCGATCTCACTTATATGAGGCAGCTAAGGTAGTCAAATTTATACAAATAGAAGGTACAAGAGTGGTTAGTGGTCAGCAGGGGCTGGGAGGTTGTGGGGAGTAGGGAGGGGCTTTGTCATGGGTATAGCATTTCAGATTTGCAAGATGAAAACGTTTTGGAGATGTGTTTCACAATGATGTGCATATACTGCTGAACGGTACGCTTAAAAATGATTCAGATTTTTTAAGTGGTCAATTTCAAGTTTCCTGATTTTTATCACATTTAAAGAAAAAAGAGTACATGTTGTATGATTCCATCACGTGAATGGCAGGAACAGGCAAATCTACAGAGACAGAAAGTGGACCAGTAGCTACCAGGGCTGGGGACATTAGAGGAAATGAGGAGTGACTGTTAATGGATACAGTTTTCCTTGGGAGGGGGGTGAAAATGTTCTGGAATTAATATTGGTGATGGTTGCAAAACTCTGTGAACATATTAAAAACAATTGAATTGCACAATTAAAAGGCTTTTTGCTGCCTAGTGATTGACACACTTGTGTTTCCTCCTGTACAGCCTCACTTAACTGCCAGAGAAAGACTGTGAAGCAATCCCACACCATTCAACACCCCCTTCAAACACTAATATATAAAGTACTTCTTTTGGGTATCTCAATAATTATTCTCTTTGAGCCACTGCATTCAGCTCCCTAGGAATCCTAAGGCAACAAACTAGAATACAGCATTAATAATGTTATGCTAAAAACAATGGCATGATGCCAGATGATTTCAGAATAAAAATATGAAATCCCCTTGCTTGAGAGTTAGTGTGCATTGCAGAAACAACTATCCGGATCACTCAGCTTGAATAAGATGTTTTGACATCTTATCTCCATATCTAAAATTAAAACTGCATCTTCAATTTGCACTAAAAGCTTTGTGTTTCATCTGGGTTAAACTCCGATAAGAATTCAGTATGAAGACAATTAGTGTAAGAATGCTTGCTTGCCTTCTTTTTTCCCCTCAAATTTGACAAAAAAATAGTTCAGTAATTTGTAAATATCTTGCAATAATATAATAACTATTTTGAAGATATATTATGTTTACACTTTAATAACATTTTGGGCAGAAAAATAAAGTAGAAATTTCATGAAGATGACAGCAATCACTTCATCTCAACAGATAATTCATAATGATTATAATCAATAGAACTTCAAATTGTTTTCTAAACAGATTTGCGTATTTTAAACTCTATTGCTGTTCCTGATTTTCTGGTTTTCTCAGAAGTCTAGGACAATAAACACCTCTTACTTTTAACAGAAATGATTATGTGGGTCAGCCAGAGGGGGGGTTATGTGTATGCCAATTTTGTGCCTGTAAACTCAAAGACCACAGACGAGTGGACATGAAATGGTAGATTTACACATCCCAGTCCTGGTGACAGAAATTGTCTTCAAACCTTTTCCTTTTATTAACCTTTCTTTTTACTCCCCGTTCAGTTTACTTTCAACTTGCCTTTATGTTTGATACAATCCCCTCTTTACCAGCCATAGGGATAGGTAGACACCTCTCTGGTGTTGACCTTCGGTGCTGTGTTCGTGTCCTCTCCCTCAGGAAACCCGACAGAGGACCCACCATGCATCCTCCACCCAGGGCTCAGACAAGCCCCGAGAAAGCACAGATGTAGTCAGAATCACCAGAAGAACAGACCCAACAGAAACAACATCAGAGAAAACACCCATTAGGCAGAAAGAAAGGTTCCTTCCTGACTTTCCAAAAAAGATGTGATTCTGAATGATACAAAGGCTTATTTTTTCAAAGCAACAAATCCACTTACCACTATCTTTTGGACGAACTGTTAGTCTTCTTGGCAAGTAAAAGAGATGCGAATCTTTAGTTTAGACTTGAATATGGAGCATCAATCACCTGTAAGTCACAGCTATTCTTAAACAGTCTTAGTTTGCTTTTCTCTTTTTCAAATCTTAGGCAGCATTTTTTAATCCTGGAACTCAAACTATTCCTCAGAAGTAGAAAAAAATCTAGTAATTTCTTGCATGTTCATTATGAAAGTTAGCAAGACAATTTTCATTGCTGCAGAGCCAGCCTGGGTGTTCATTAAAAGCACCAGGCAGCACGGTGGGACCCAGAATTAATGGGACACAGTGCTAGCAGCTCTGAGAAACAAGTGTTCATACTGATTGCAAATTGTGTATGATGATATGTGGGGGAATCTCAGGATCCTTCGCTGAAGTGGTGTGAAATGGCATATAAAAGTGGGGGCACTGAAATACAGGACAGTGTCTGGGAAAAGAAACCTTTTTCTCACGTTCAAACAAGGAACGTAAATCCAGGCTGTTCCATCAGTACGACCTAAAAGGTAAAAAAACTTCCAATAGTGACTAACAATTAGATAGCACTCTGCAAGCACCAGCCACTGTTCCCAGTACTTCACATGTACCCACTTAACCCTCAGGCACCCCAAGTACTCCAAAAGATACATTATTGTTCCCATTTCACATAAAGAACCCAAGGGGCAGGGAGGTTAAATGATGTGCCTGATACCAGACAGCTAGTTAACAGAGAAACTAAAATTCAACCACATAGGATGGCTCCCAAGTCTATGCTCTTAACCAATAAAAAAGAGCATGTACTTATTTATAAGTATCAGTGTTTGTTATGAACATCCATTTTACAGTGACAGTGATTTTTTAAAAAATTACACGTTTACACCTACACATACATGGTTCAATCTTTCCAATAAACATGGTTAATTAAAACAAATTCTCAACCGTGTTAGTGAACACATTCAGACTGGCTGGGGGTATAGACCAGTCAAATGGTAGAGTCCACTGTGATGACTTGTTATTCTGGGCCACATTTCTAAATGGATAATTCTGGTCTTTGAAATCAGGGGCTGTCATCTTTGTATTCCGAGCACCTAGCCTAGTGTAAACACTCAATAAGTGTGTCTAGTGACAATAGAGGGTAAATAAATCAACACTACATAAAGGAGATGTCGTGTTGCACAAGAGACAAGCACGCTGAAGAGGGAGGGATTGGTGGCCGCCAGCTCCTCCTTGCCACTTTGGTCATACGGCTTCCTTATTCTTCGCAGAACTGCGTGGCCCAGAAGGGAGTTCAGACAGCAGGCCAAGAGCCAAGAGTGAAGTCAGAAATCAGAGGGTCCCTGGCAGAGAAGCAGCAGTGGCTGAGTCACACCCCCATCCAGGAGCACCGGCAGGAGGGAGGCATCACATAAGGGGGTGAGTGGGAGGCAGGCAGCAAGGGGCCCTCACCTCCTTCTCAAACAAAGAACCAAGAAGTCACACTGAAAGATAAAAGGACTTTGCCTCCTCTCACTCAGGGTCTTCTGTCTTCCTTTGAAGATGGTGTTAGTAAGGAAAAGGCAGGGTTGAAAGGGAACACAGAGGAAAAGTCATATTCATGCCTAGAGTTAAAACAGGTTTTAAGAGCCAGTGTAAATCAGCAGTTAATGTTTTTGAAAGGAACATGGGACCATGAGGTTCTGGAGCCCCGCCTGCTGACACTGTTAATTATTCCCAGAAAAAAAAAATATTGGAAGGGTATAAATTGAAAGGAAATGCAATGACCTTGCTTCTCCTGACCTTCCTGAATCACACCTTCGCTTTTTTCTGGAATACTGCCATAAATCTCCACATCACAGCCAAAATGCCACCTTTCTAGTGAAGCCTTTCCTGATCATGGGAATGATACTTTACCCACATAGTTCTTAGCTGTCACTTGTGTATCCTATTCACTTATTCAACACACAGATATTGGATGCCTGAGATGTGCCAGGAGATCGATGCACTGGCATGTGGAGAAACAGTAAACAGAAGAGACATAAATCCTGGCATCGAGGGAGCTTACATTCTAGTATCATGTGCTGTGTATTAAATTATGGTTTTATAAAACTACATACTACATATTTTTATAACTCTCTTTATTAAATAATAAACTTGTGATAGGCAGCTTTCATGTTGCTTAGGGTCTTGTCTTACCTAGCAGAGTGTCTTGCACAGAGACAGCAATGCATTAAAACAAAACAAAACAAAAAACCAACTTGAGTGACACCCTTTGAAACCAGTAGGAAATCTAGACTTCCATTGTAGTACTGGAATTAACCTCCTGAAGGAAACCTTGCCTTTGTAATTTGCATAAATTCTCATGAATTAGCACATATTCTAGACATGAAAAAGTGGAAACATATATACACTTGATCAGAGGAAAGGAAACATTCCATTTCTATTTCCAATGTACTAAAAATGATATAACAAAGAACTTTTAAAGACAATCTTGTGAAATACTCCCCAAGGGGGTATTTACTAAAACAAGTTAAGGGAGAGGGGTAGAGAAACAGTTTTAAAACCAGTGACTGACTTAATTGAAATTATGCTCAAAGAATCTAAATAACTATGTCATGAAGTGTTTCTTAAATTTCTGCTCATTTTGAGAAAGTATGACAACTGTAATAACCAGAATAGATTAAGTACTTCCTCATCTGACTTTAATCTCTAAAACAGTCAAGTGCATTGATGGAAACCTCAATGTAATTAATAAATCACCTAGTAGTGACCACAATATTGAGAAAGATACTGCTCAACATAGAGAGCGAGTCTACAATACACAATTATTTATACCAGGAAACAACCAAAAAAAAAAAACAACAAACCAGAAACCACTTAAGTTACAGGTTAGTGACTTTTTCAGGGGAGATAAAGCTCTTCCTACAATTCAATGCATCTTACTTACTTCTCCCTCTTCTCATTTCCTTTTCTCGTGTATTTATCAAATATTTATTTTTCATATAAGCCTCAGAAAATTCTGTCTGAAAGCAAGCAGGGTATAAATAATAAATATGCTTCACAATTCGATCCCTCACTTAGCCTAATCAATCAGCAGTGTTTCTTAAGTGGACTGACCTGTGCTGAGCATTCATTATTCTGCCCTCCTTCCAAGTGAACTAAAACTGGCCTTGTCCTGCCAACAAATCCTCATCTCAAGATAGAGCCATTTTCTAAATCTCATATTTCCCACCCAAGTATAGCTGAGACATGGGCTTAGCTTTAAAAATTCCTAAGGAGACAAGGGTGATAGGTCACAGAAGACATTCAGCAGTCTGGTATCATCGCCTCAGAATTTGAGTGAATCCTTAGAATGAAGAAGGAAATACCAAAACTTAAAGCTTGGTCTGCATTGCCATGATTCTTAAACAGATGAAATGGCATGAGTCAATCTGTACAAGTATCTCTCAATCTGGGGGTATGGAGACGAAGAGGCTTCTCCAGAGGTGTTAGGAGGTGGGACTTTTTAAACTCTACTCCTCCTCAGACACTCTGAGATGTCTTGCTTCCTTAAAACTCTTACATATTAGCTGCTGTTGATGGGGGCATATCATGGCCTTTGAGAATGTTGCAGAGTGGGGGTGGAGATGAGAGAGACACTGATCTGCACCTACAAAAAGCCTTGGCTCTCCTCAAGGATGATCTATGCCTCATAGGTCCAAGACAAAAAATAGAAGTAGAAGGGCCACCAATTTATGTCATGACATTCAACTGTTGGGTCACCAAATTGGCTGATCCTTTCCCCATCCTCCTGTTTAACAGACCTGAGATGACCTTAAAACAGATCCTGGAACTCCGATCAAAAATAAATTTCATTCATTTTTAATGCTGACCTTTCTTTTTCTTTTTCTTTTTTCTTTTTTTTTTAATAATGGGAAAATGTTGCAAAACTGAATGAGAAAGATAGCAAATACACAAAGCAGATGCAACTCATTTCTGACCAGACAACAACACACAATCACCCTTGCTGCTTTGTACCAAGTGCTCATGCCCTCGATAAGAGTCATACATAATGTAGCAGCAAAACTGTTGACAGGGCTATGTGGTCACAGAAGACCCTGCAACGCTGATGCTGTGGACATGAGGACATGATGTGTGAAGCTGGACCTGATGAGATTCTGCATCGGCTTTAACAGTGTCCTGAAGGCAAGCGCTAGGGTTTGCTTGTATCTGCAATAATGTGAGGGCTTAATCAAAGTAAACTTTTGATTCCATACATTTTTTTTTGTATCAGCTCAACACATGTGCACACAAAATGATATCAATTCCTTGTTAAATTCATACTTAAATACTCGAGGGCTCATAGTCATGGTAAAAAATACATAAACAAATCATCCAGGTTATTATAGCACAAAATGTCCCTTTTCAAACACATATGCATTTAGAACTTCATTCAAATCACAGGTTCTTATGTTTCATAATTATTGGAGGAGGGTACTTAATGCATGGGCTTTCAGAAGGTTATAAAACCACTTGGAATCACATATGTATTTCTAGGGCCAAGAGTCCATGATTCTCATCAAATATCCAAGAGGGTAAATGACTCCAGAAAGTCTAAGAACCAGTCATTTAGAGAGGTGAGTGAGCAGTCAAGGGTATATTTAATTGCAATCACATACCACAAGGAAGGGAAAACAGAAAGTATCAGTTACATACAGATGACCACCTTAGACAGATATGTGAATAGATCTAAACTACTGGGCCATGGTGAGTTCTACTATTAAATTATGAATCATTAATTTATTATCTGGGGGAATTGAAAAAGAGAGTACATGTGCTACTAAAGATAAAAAAAAATCTTGTTTACAATTTCAGTAAGATGATCCCTATACTTAAAAAATAGCTAGCTATAAACAGCATACAATAAACAGCACACACATAAATTATACAGTTATATAAGTTTCAACATGAATACACCTGTGAAACTATCACCATGATCAAGACAATGAACATGTCCATCATTTCCAAAAAAATTTCCACACAAGCCCATAGCAAACCCGCCCTTGAGCCTTGTCCCTGTTATTATAATTTAGTTTGCATTTCCCAGAATTTTATTTAAATGGAAAAATACAGGATAGTTGGTTGAATGATGATCCTCCAAATGATATGTCTATGTCCCAGGGGCGCCTGGGTGGCTTAGTCGGTTAAGTGTCTGACTTTGGCTCAGGTCATGATCTTGCAGTTTGTGAGTTTGAGCCCCGCGTTGGGTTCTGTGCTGACATCTCAGAGCCTGGAGCCTGCTACAGGTTCTGTTTCTCCCTCTTTATGCCCCTCCCTCACTTACACTCTCTATCTCTCCATCTGTCTCAAAACTAAATAAACATTAAAAAAATCTTTTTCTAAAAAATAAAACAAAATGATATATTTATGCCCTAATCCCTGGAACCTATGAACATTGGCACATTTAGGAAAATAGTCTTTGCAGATATAACTGAATTAAGCATTTTGAGATGAGAAGATCGTGGTGGCTTATCCTGATGAGTCCTAATTCTAATGGTAAGTGTGATACCACACTGAGAAGAAAACAAAGAGAAAAGACAGTGTCAACATCAAGCAGTAAAGAGGCAGAGGCTACCAGTTCCAAGCCAGAAGATATGGAACGCAGAAAGCTGAAGGATGAAAAGAACAAGATTTTCCCCCCGGGAAACTCTGTGGACAGTGCACCCCTGTCAACACCTCGATTGTTTTACTTCTAGCCTTAAGAACTATCAGGGAATTTAAGCCACCAAGGCTGTGGGGACTGGCTATGGCAGCCACAGGAATTAATTCATATTTTTGCCTGTTTTTTTCCACTCAGCATAATTACTGAGATTCATTCATGTTATAGTATATATTAATTGCTCACTCTTTTTTATTGCTGAATAATATTTTATTGTGTGGATATACCACAGTGGGTTTATCCATTCAACTACTGATGAACATTGGAGTTTTTTCTAGTTTGGGACTATGACAAATACTAAAACAAAACTGTGTTCTTTGATTTACATTTCAATTATTGGTACTACCATCTTTTTGATTTGATTTCCTGAACTGTTAAAAGTATAATTAAATTAGTGTTTCATCTGTTACGAATAGGGCCAGGAAGATAATCAAAGGACACCTATAGGCAGCAAAAATAAATCTGGCAAAAAAAGATGCACTTTATTCATAGAAGACATCTCATTTTATAGAGGACCTCTTATTTAAAAAATAGTTATAATTATTTTAATAACCTTAGTGTTCCTGTGTCCATACAGGGAGATTAAAAGAGATTAATAAGAAGGGTGAGAAAAGAGGAAAGATTCCGCCACAGAAGCAAACACAATGACCAGCAAGAAAACAATAGCTGATAGTCCAGTAGTCCAAAAAGAAATACAAGTCCAAATCAAGAAGAATAATTCAGCCACCTAGGGTATTTAGGTATTGAGTTACAGGTCACCATAATACCTAAAACCATGATCCTGAAAACATAAATATTATACGAATACTTCTGAAGGGGTCATATATTAGAAAGATTTCCATCTAAAACAGTTATGTTTAAATAGTTAACTCTTGGGGTACCTGGGGTGGCTTAGTCTGTTAAGCATCCAACTTCAGCTCAGTTCTGTCTCCCTCTCTATCTGCCCCTCCCCCACTCTTGTTCTGTCTTTCTCCCTCAAAATTAAATAAACATTTCCTTCTCCGTCTATCTGGAGAAGGAAAATATTCAGAACAGGTAGTTCCTGAAAATGGAAAATAGCTAACTTTTTAATGTAGTTTTCATTTAACTATGTACGTTGGCTTACATATTTAATTATAAGACCATACTCCCCCTATGCAATGTGAATTTCCTGATTACTACTATACTCCTAGCATCCAGTACAGTGCTCAAACCTAGCTGGGTATGGTATTTATCGAAGGAATACATGAATGCAGCATTATCTGAATGGATGGCTAGGTGGCTGCATGAATAACAAATCTTTATTTTAACTAATTAGTATTAAATCTTCTTTTTAACATTGCTTGCTGTAGAATGGAATTTGGGATTCCTGTATCTTCTTCTCAGATCCCTTAAAGGTTAAACATCCCATGATTTATAACAGGTATGTAACAAGTTCCCTGGGTATTTAGCGTAGTTAAATGTCTGTGTCTACCTGATAGGTTTCTTTTTTGCTAAGATTTTCCTCAAAATATCCAAATTAGGGAAAATGCAAAAGCAGAAAAATTACTTTGGTATCATTGTCACCAAAGTCCCAAGTAGCACATATTTTTAAAATAAAAAATAATTTTGAAAAATACAATAAAATTCAATAAAACAATCACAGCCAGAGCGACTGTGCAATCTTACTTTCATTCTACTACCTGAAGCAAATAATTTAAATTCCTATTCCAAGGAGTTAGAAGTTAACAATATCTTTTTGCTCCCTATGAGACCTGGCAGCTCTGTCTAAAATGGTGTGTCACAGAAAAATTTCACCATTTAATCCTTAAAACAAAGTTTCCCTAGTCTTTGCCTTATTGCAAAAGAGAGTGATGTTGACAGAAGGATCAAACTGTTTGCCCTCAAATGCCATGATGAATGCGTAACAGAGAAGAAAAAAATGTGCATCTTAGATTAGATTACTGGGCTTCTAGTAAGCTTTCCCCTGCCAATTACAGAAGAGTTTCCATTTACATATAAATAGCTCAGAAATTCCAACACAAATGTACTTGAAAACAGTGAATCAAGTAGTTCAGAAAAACATGGATTAGGTGCATTTCAATTTAATTTTAAGGTGTTTACAACAAGCATGTGTTCAAGTAAATAAAAGAAGTGGAGTCAATTCTTATTACAGAAAGCAACATCTTTTTAAATTATTGAAATTATTCCCACACTGCTCTTAAAACCTTCAGTCAAGGTTTCTGTTAGCATGCTGTCAGGTTTTCTGCTTAAAAAAAAAAAAAAAAAAGAAAGGAATAAATAGTTGGTTGGATAGAGTTGTAGCCTGATGTCTGGGATAGATAATGGAGTTTTTTGTTTTCTCTCAGGTTTTGCCTGGTCTATATTAGAGATAGCTGTTGAACTAGCTAGTACCTTATAAAAGATACAAATGGATCAAGGTGCTTTTTGCCAACAGAACCCGCGTTTATCTTTCGATACAACAGGTTTAAATTTCTAGTCCTTGTCATGCTCTCTCACACTAGAAGACATTCTGTAATGAGTATAACCTCATTAGCAGTCTCTAACCACTAACTCGCCACAGATTAACTACTCCATTTATTGATCTATTGCTTATAAAGAGCCACGTCAACTTTCACTTACTTCAGTTTCACAACTGGATTTGATAGATGGCATAGACAAACAGGTCTGTATGTGACCAGTATGTGCTGAGTTAAGATTTCTCAATTCACCTGTGGATCAGGATAGATACCCAGAGAAAAGAATGCTTTTGCTAACTGCTCATGCATTGAAAATAATATTGGTGTTTCTTCATATTTTACAAAATATATCACAATTATTTGTTCTAGGTAAAGAAGTGAAAATACTTACTTCACTGGATTATGCAGATAAAATGGTTGAAAATTTTCCTACTAATAATGGTGTATGTGTGTGTGCATGTGTGAGAGAGAGAGTAACAGAGAGAGACAGACAGGGACTGAGAAACTGCAGAGCATTCTGTAAATGCGTAACTAAGAACATTAGTGGCAAGCACTTAGTCTGGGTGGAGATTCTAGACAGTGTACATGGCAGAAGCACAACTGATCTATATATACAGCTAAAGTGCTTGTAAAAAATGACTATGTAAGTTTCACCTGTAATTGATAAAACACATACATCACTGAGTATTTACCATGTGTGGGAAGTCTAAACATTGTTTCTAGGAGTTACACAGTGTTCAGACATAAACTTTGATATATGTATAGGAAAAACAAAAAAAATGCTAACTTGATATTTCATGGGGCAGAATGGTGTCAGAATAGAAAGAAATCTAAATTCACAGACTGTAGCAGTATTGTTATTATTTTTAATCACAAAACTTTCATAACTTAGACCATGAGAAATGAGTTCTGAAAAGTAAAAGGCAAAAGTGAAACGAAATAGATATTTAGTTAACATATTTTAATATAGAGCAAAAATAAGTCTTGTGTGTTAGAGAGAATTAATTTCTTAAAGTTTATATTTTAAAGGACATTTATATGATTAAAAGTTTAAGAAGCTCAAAATCAAATGGCAGATTAAATTTTTTAAAAAAAGGAACTGCAGCCATCAGTTTCTCCTGTTTCTTTTCATAGACATCTGAACAACTGTGGGGGTAAAATTATTCTTTATTAGTGTTTGCAAATTAGTCACCAAATACAGCAATGAACATGAGATTTGTTGTAACCTTAGCCCAAGCTTAGTAAAAGTGAATTTGCGTTGTTAAGGCAAGTAATCTTACACTCTGCAGTTCTGCCATTAGCTTCCACATCAAACAAGCTTATACTGAACACATGGGTCAGTGATAAACTGCAAGTATATTGCTTGGCAGAGGGCTTTTTCCTTTCACTTTACCACATTCTCTCCCTTCCGCTCTTGCTCTACACATTATACAAATTAGATTTTGCAATCAGCATTAGAAAAATCAGCACAGGGAAATCTCTGTGCCTGCCATTATTGTTGCCATTATTGTTGAATATACTCAATAATCATGTCTTTCTAAACAAAGATAGCAGCAAAAGGCTATGATGAATTTTTTATGTAATGGAAAAACTGTAATTTATCTGTAATGAATATGGTACTGTCTGTGCATCTGCTTATTAAATATGCCAACAAAAGGAGTTTCCAGGAAAAAGAACCTAAATTGTAGTTCAACATAGACCTCATTATTTGGGACCTTGTTTCTCTAACAAGTACTACCTGCCGCTAACATACTAAGCTTTAGTTAGTATTCCAAGGTTTTCCTCAGTCTCTTTTATTTTCTCTTACTATCGCAATATGTTGCTAAGGAAAAGCCTATGTATTTAAAAAGAAAAAAATGACCTATATTTGTAATTTAAAATGATTGGGTTTGGGATAGGGAAAAAAATCATATGAATAATACTGCAAAAACTATGTTATAAAATAAGATTTTCCTCAAATATCATTGGAATCTGAACCTTCCTCTTAAAAAAATCTGAATATACTCTAATGGATTAGAATACATAGTGCATCAATTAAAATTAAATAATTATTACATAATCACAAATCTTTACGTTATCTTTACTACTCTTTAGTATCCATGAAGAATGTTTAAAGAAAATTTTAAGGTGTTTCCACTTGTGGTATACAAAGCACAAGGTACAGAGTAGCTGAAACACTATGATGTACACCTGAAATTAATGTGTATCATCTATACTCAAAATTTTACAAAATTATTTCATATAATAAGTTCTAGCAAACAGCTTTTATTAAAGCATCTTCTGAAAAATCATTGTTAAAAACATACTGAAGAAATCAGACAGAGTTAATTTAAAGGGAGCAAATATGATCCTTCTAAGTAGCTACAGTTGATCAGATGCCACTATAGAACAGTCAGTTATCCACAAGAGTTTTCAATAGATTAAAAACTCATGGATATTCATCTAATTTCCATAAACCAGTGGCATCACCTAGGTGCAAAAATGGAGAATTTAACAACCTTCATGGGGCATGATTCAGGGAAGGTGAAGCAGAGAATTACATAAGGGAATGGGGTGGCTTCGGCTCACTGCATCCTGGTCCCAGCTGAGATGAGAATAGACAATGTCCCCATACATTCCAGACTGCTCTTCTGAGAAGTGGAGTCCTCTGGGGAGCACTCTCTCCATTTTAGAGGTGAAAAATTGAAATATAAAGAGGTCAAGCAATAAGCAGCCAAAGAGATAAAGCTACCTGTCCCTCTGTGTCAGCTGTCTCTGGACAAGCAGGAATTAGCTTCTCTCAAAGATGTGTTTCATCACAAGGACCAAAGGTTATAATTCAGTCACCCAACCTTGGCAGAGGACTAAATACTCCAAATTACCCGATCAATACCTACAGTGCATCAGTAATGCTCAAACACCTTATGGCTCTTTTGCCATGAGTCTAAAAACATATATAAATGTAAGCCTACCATGTTAGAGGAAGATAAAAATGACCATTAGACTTAGAAAATAATGTATTTGAGTATTTCAATTTAAAGCTCATCACTTTCCATACCAGCTACAATTTCAGCCACTTCAATCCAGTGACACATTTTTGAAATGACTGAAAGAGTGAACCAGATATTCCTGATTTTTAAGAAAATCATTGTTAGTCAAAGAGAAGAGCAGCTTTACAAAAAATATTGACAGCATAAGAGAGGTTCTGGCAAGATTCCAGGTCATGTCTCACAGGCAGTGTAAAAAGAGAACAAAAGGCAGTCCTTATAATGGGACAGTGACAGAATCATAGGGACAGAATTCTAAAATTCAGTCTACCAGAATAGTTCTTCTCCCATGTTCCCAATTCCTTCCAGGGAGCCATTATCCAGCTCATTCCAGCTCCTTACTACAAAGGAAGACTGGGTCCAGCCTGGTGAGATTCTCCCTGCAGAGCCAAACGGCAGTGGGAGGGAGGTACAGAGTTTGGGGATGAAACCACTGCATCAAATCACTAAAAGAAAATTCGAGAGTTGAATTAGATACTTTCAAAATATCAGTGACTTTTGGGTGCCCGGATGGCTCAGTCCATTGAGTGGCCAACTCTTGGTTTCGGTTCAGGTCATGATCTCATGTTTTGTGGGTTCAAGTCCCTCATTGGCTCCTTGATGACAGCTAGAGTTTGCTTGGGATTCCCTTTCTCTTTCTCTCTGTCTGTCTGTCTGTCTCTCTCCCTCTCTCCTTCTCTCTCACTTGCTCAGTCTCTCTCTCAAAATGAATAAACTTAAACCAATATTTTTAATTTAAAAAATCAGCCACTCTTTCTTTTAATTATGAAAACATATGATTATATAAGTGTCAATATATGGTGTGGTACATTGTGCTATCATGAAATATTTTGGCTTCTTTCCTTTTCCTTTAAATGGGCATTGTACAGTTGGAAAAACAAACAGGGAAGTCAGAGAAAATGCCAATTTTGAGTCATATTAAAGATTTAGCTTTGCAGACCCTAAAGAAATGTCAGTGAGTGCTGTAACTAACACTCAAGCCCAGAAACTTCTCGGTGGTATGTGTGTACGGGGGGTGGGGATTAGGCTCCTGAAATTATCAAGTATGTGTGGCTGAAAAGAGTAAGAGTAATATTGTTTACATTAGTAAAACAAGATTTACACAGGTACCCGTTGTATTTATTATACTATCAAGCAAAAATGTATTTGGCAAGAACAAAAGTTGAAAGTTAATGCAAGTCATCAGTGATGCTATTTTGATTTTATAAAATGATTCTCATGCTGAATTAATGACTTGAAAAAAATGGAAACATAAAAATATTGACATTATTGGTGACAATTAGATAACCACTCTTTTTTTGTTTTTTTGTTTTTGTTTTTTTTTTGAAGACTTCCATTTATATATATTTTTTTGTGTTTTACAATTTATTTATTTTTTTACAAATAGTTTATTGTCAAGTTGGTTTCCATATAACACCCAGTGCTCATCCCCTCAAGTGCCCTCCTTCATGCAGATAACCACTCTTAAAGGTTTATAGCACTTCCCAGTTGAAAAAGCACTTTCTTGCACATTTTATTTGTCCTGCATAGACTGCTACTCCCCATTTGTATATTTTCAATGGCTGACCCTGGAGTAAACCTGACATATGAAGTATGAAGACTTACAAAAGGCTAAAGAACTATAGAAAGAAAAATATGTCAAAATGAAAATATCCACAAAAACAACAACAAAAACTATACACACCCCCTCCACACACACACTGAACAATTAAATAAATGGGTAATTAATGGTGGGATCCAGATTTCTCACTGCTGGAGTGAGAGGTCAGGGGTAAGAAAGGGGGTGTTGATGAGATTATTCTAGTAATAGATTATTCTAATGGATAATAGAATAGATAATCCTAATTCTATTAGAATAATAGATTAGAATAGGAGACATCAGTATGAAGTCACATTTAACTTAACAAATAAATATATTTCTTTGCTTTATAAATCAGAGGGCCTAGAAGCAACTACCCCCAGCCCCTGGTAACAAATACCTCCCTATCTTGGTTTCTGTATTTCTGGAGAACTCTAAATAATTCGAGCACACAGAGAAAGGAGAGGGGGTGGGGAGAAAGGGAAGAAGAAAAGAAAACCTGAGGTATAAATCTAGCAAAACACACATAAGATCTATATGTGGAAAACTGCAAACCTCAGATAAAAGAAATCAAAGAAGATGTAAAAGAATGGAGAGCTATTTCATGTACACATATAGAAAGGTGGGATGCTGTCAAGATATCAATTTTTCCCAATTTGATACAAAGATTCAATGAAATTCCAATTGAAACCAGAGGAGGTTATTTCGGGGTTATCAACATACTGATTCTAAAGCTTATATTGAAAGGCAAGAGACCCAAAATAGCCAGCACAATGTTAAAGAAGAACAAGGTCAGAAGATTAACACCACCTGACTTCAAAACTCACCATAAAGCTATCGAAATCAAGACAGTGTGGTATTGGCAAAAGAACACACAAATAGATCAGTGGAACAAAAGAGAGAGCCGAGAGAGCTCCACACAGATATAGTCAACTGATCTGTGACAAGTGAGCAAAGGTAACTCAATGGAGAAAGGATAGTTTTTTCAACAATTGTGCCCAAATAACTGGTCATCCACTTGCAAAAAAAAATTTAGAGGCAGACCTTTCACCTTTTATAAAAATTAACTCAAAATAGATGAGAGATCTCAATGTAAATCACCTAACTAATAAAGTCCTGGAGGATAATTTAGGAGAAAAGCTAGGTGACCTTGGTTTGGTGAGGACTTTTTATGAGACTGACATGCTGCCACTTGCATTAAGGAGGCAGGCAGTGGGGGCTTTTTAGAGATAGCACCACAAGCATAACCTATGAAAGAAAAAAAACCAG
Organism: Proteles cristata cristata; assembly: GCA_017311185.1. Classification (NCBI taxonomy): domain Eukaryota; kingdom Metazoa; phylum Chordata; class Mammalia; order Carnivora; family Hyaenidae; genus Proteles; species Proteles cristata. Next base: position 690,998 of record JAESUZ010002609.1, read on the forward strand.
GTAACTTGGATTTTATTAATGTTATAAACATCGTTTTATAAAATGAATACAATCCACAGCCTGTGAGAATATTTTTACAAAATATATTGTCTGATAAATGACTTATATCCATAGTATAAAAAAACTATTAAAAGTCAATAATGAGGATAGAATAATTAGATTAAAAAATGGGTAAGTTGGGGCGCCTGGGTGGCTTAGTCGGTTAAGCGTCCGACTTTCGCTTAGGTCATGATCTCGCGGTTCGTGTTCGAGCCCCGCGTCGGGCTCTGTGCTGACTGCCAGCTCAGAGCCTGGAGCCTATTTCAGTCTGTGACTCTCTCTCTCTCTGACCCTCCCCTGCTCACGCTCTCCCTCTCTCTCTCTCTCTCTTGGAAATAAATAAAACATTAAAAATAAATAAATAAATAAATAAATAAATAAATAAATAAATAAATAAATAAATAATGGGCAAGAGATGTGGACAGACATATCACCAAAAGAAATACACAGATTGCAAATGAGCATATGAAAAGATGTTCAACATATGTCATTAGGGAACTGCAAGTTAGAACAATAACATACCGCTCTATACCTATCAGAACAGCTAAAATCCCAAAGACAGAACATCAAATGCTAACAAGGATGTGGGGCAACAAGAACACTCATTCACTGATGGTGGAAATGAAAAATGGTACAGCTACTCTGGAAGACAGCTTGGCAGTTGCCTACAAAACTAAACATACACTTACAATACAATTCAGCAATCACTCTCCTTGGTATTCACCCAAAAGAGTAGACAAGATGTCCATACAAAAACCTGCACATGGATGTTTATATCAATTTTTCTCATACAGCAGTTTTGTTTGCCAAAACTTGGAAGAAACCAAGAGGCACATCAGTAGATAAGTGGATAAATAAATTGTGGTACACCCAGACAACGGAATATTATTAAGTGCTAAAGAGAAATGAGCTATCAACTCATCAAAAGACATGGAAGAATGTTAAATGCATATTCCTAGAGAAAAAAGGCAATGTGAAAAGGCTACATACTGTATTAGTCCAAGTATATGATATTCCAAAGCAAGCCACAGACACAGTAAAAATATCAATGGTTTCCAGGGTTTGGGATCAAGAGGGGAAAAGGGAAGGATGAACAGGCAGAGCAGGGGACATTTTTAGGGCAGTGAAACTATTCTGTATAATAATGTCTTTGTGGATACATGTCATTATATATCAGGTAATGATTATAGCTCTGGAGAATATTTAGAGGAGGCAGATGTAATTTTCAATGCAGTTGATTAGGAAGAACTCCAAGGTGCAGAAATTTGAGGTGGTCCTTGATACATGGGTAGTATTTGGACAGGAAAAGAAAGCACTAATTATCAAGTATTAACATGCAATTTGCCTGAAACAAAATTAAATTACATTTCTCTTTATATAGTTCAAATGTGCTTTGAAGTCATCTGCAAGATGTTATTGTGATACATGCAAATCATGTTATGTTGCCTATACTACTATAACTATTTTTTTATAAATGGAAAGTTGTTCAATCTTGATATAGCAGTTTGTATTATATTACAAAAGTGATTAAGAAAGTAATATATTTTCCTAAGACTATGCAAAAAATATGTCTATAGTCATAGGACTAACTACATTTTCCTCCATTGCAAGAGCAAACACGTAGTCTACATTATAGAACTAGTCCATTATTTTATATATATTCCTACAACATATCCAATCCATTCCATTAGACTTCCCATGAATCATCTAGCAAGGACATGTAAAAGTAAGAAATGTTGCAGTCAACATCAAGGTTTACCTTCCCCAGGAGAATATAAGGGAAAATTAACAGAATATTCACCAGGAGAGTGGAACCTTCCATTAAGCTTAACAGAGTTTACAATGCTGTTTTTTTTTCTTTAATTATACACACACATACACAGTAAAATAATGAATTAAGATATGTTTACTCCAGAATTTATTTCTAAATTTGGCCCTATGATCTCCAGTGCAGTATTGAACAGTAGTTCAACAAAAGTTGAACTGAATGATATTGAACACAAGAGACTAAACATCGTTTTCCTATTCTTAGAAGTATTCAATCTTTTGCCCCTACTTGTAGATTTCATTCATAGGTTCTCTTTGAAAGCCAGGCTACAGGATTTGTCTTCCATTCATAGTTTGCTGGTAGTTTTTGTTCTTGTTGTTTTTAATCATGAATGGGTATTGAATTTTGTCAAATGCTTTATTTGCATCTTTTGAGATGAACAGGTTTCCTCTTTCTTAGCCTATTAATTTCGTAGATTATTTTATATTGTTTTCATGTTAAACCAAGCTTTCATTCCTGAAATAAACCCTACTGGGAATAATATATTATCCTTTTTATATATTGATGGATTTGATGTGCTAAAATTCTGTTAAGTATTTTTGCACCATTGTTTATGAACATTATTCTCATTTTTTTCCTTGTAACTTTCTTTTCGTCACCAGGCCTGCACTAGAAGAAAAGTTTAAAGAAATTCTTCAAGCAGAAGGAAAGATGATACTAGATGGAAATGTGGATCAATACAAAAGAATGAAAAATAAAAATCCTAGATTTTAATCCAAGCTGATTTTAAGAGATGTGCAAAAGACTGCAATAGACCAAATATTTTTGAAAAAGGCAAAGTTAACCAACTTACACTACCTGATTTTCTGACTCACTATAAAGCTATTTTAATAAAGACAGTGTGATAGTGGCATAAAGATAAATATAAAGGTTAATGAAATAGAATTGTCTAAAAATAGACCCATTTTATATGGTCCATTTATTATATTATTCAAAGATCTGTCCAGGTAAGTTAACTCAAAATGGATCACATACCTAAACATAAAACCTAAAATTATAAAACTTTAAGAAGAAAATGTAAAAGAAATTCTTTGTCACATTATGTTAGGCAAATATTTCTTAGAATACCATATGTATGAACTACAAAAGAAACAATTAGTTAATTAAACTTCCCAAAAATTGAAATTTTGAGAGACTATTTGGAAGACTGTTAAAATTAAAAGTTTAACTGGTAGGAGATATTTATGGGACATATATCTGATAAAGACTTGATGCAATGAGCTCTTTCATTTCAATGACAAGAAGACAAAAAACCTGAATTTTAAAGATGGACAAAATAGTTGAACATACACCTTAGCAATGAAGCTATACACACTATGCCCAAAAACTTTATCGAAAGATGCTTAAATCATTGGTCAATAAAAAATGCAAAGTAAAACCACAGTGGGATGCCACCACACATATTAGCTACAATTGCCAAGCCTGACCAATATGAAGAGTGGGCAAGGATGTTGAACAAGCTGAGTTCTCCTGCAGTGCTGGTAGCAATGCAAAAATGGTCAGCCATTTTGCACAATACTTAACAACAATTCCTTCTAAGTTTAAACATACACTTACCATAAGATTCAACACTGCATGCCTAGATATTTACCCATGAGAAATGAAAACATATGTGAATACAAAAATGCGTATGTCAATATTCACAGTGATATTACTTATAATAGCCAAAAACTGGAAATAACTAAATGCCCACAAATAGGTTAATGGATAAACAAATTGTGATATTATCTATTATAGATATTATCTATTTAATGGAATATTATTCAACAATAAGATGAAACAAATTATTGACACACACAACAACATGGATAAGACTCAGAAAGTATTATGTTAAGTCAAAGAAGCTAGATGTATGAGATTCATATACAATGCCAGAAAAGGCAAAACTATAGTGATATAAAGTACATCAGAGATTGTACGAAGGGGAACAGGGCAATTTAGGGGATTGAAACATTCTTTACATTGACTTTGTTATGACTTTATTGAACTATATATTTAATGGGGAGGGGAAGAATGAATGTTCAGTTACATACTTAGCTTTGCTCAGCACAGAGTGGTATGTGAGAGATGAAGTACAAAGATACATTATGGAACAATTCTTGTTTTGCAAAGAATTGAATCTAGTGGAGAGGATAGATATGCATAGAACCAATGAAAATATAATGATGGTAAATAATAGATGCATAAAAGGAATTTTGTTGGCATAGTGGAGAGTGATTAATTCTGCAGGAGAAATCATGACCAAAACATGGCAATTATGTTGGGACTTAAGTGGTGATTAGGGTTTTATTTTATTTTTTAACATTTATTTCTTTTTGAGAGAGTGAGAGAGAGACAGAGAGAGACAGAGCACAAGCAGGGGAGGGGCAGAGAGAGAGGGAGACACAGAATCTGAAGCAGGCTCCAAGCTCTGAGCTGTCAGCACAGAGCCCAATATGGGGCTCAAACTCACGAACTTCGAGATCATGACCTGAGCCAAAGTTGGATGCTTAACTGACTGAGTCACCCAGGTGACCCAATGTGATTAAGATTTTAATAGGTGATAACAACTACATACTTATGAACTGTTCCTATTTATTCAGGTATATCTAGCCTTCCATCCACCTACCTATTCTTTCATCTTTCAAATATCACTATATTTATTCACCCTTTAGATAAATAGATTTTGTCCATTAATCATTTCATCCATGAAACTGAGAAAAGTAAGTCTTCAAATTTAGATATAATTAAGGGTGAGCCACCATCCAGTTGCTTAGGACCATGGGTTTTCCATGCTAAAACTAGGAAAATTTCAGGCAGACACAGAAGAGGTGGTCTCTGCAGATATATCAAGAAAGCTGTTATCATGAGAGATACAAATTATATGAGAACATCAACCTCTACATAATCAGTTATTGAGCTCTCATTTGTTTTGATATTAGATTATAAAACATTGGGTTAAGTTTTAAATACACTTTGCAGTAGATTTTTAGAGTTAACTCAACATGTTCTCAAGGCATCATCATATGCCCTGAATAAAAGTCTGTTTTTCACTAACTAGAACTAATATAAAATAGGTTTAATTTATAGACATAATTTTAATGTTTTTCTATTGATTCTATAAAGGTAGAAAAGAAAGGAGGTGAAAAGGAGGGAAGAAAAGAACTGTCGACAAAATTGTATATTGTAGAACAGCAACATTCCAGACTTCGTAATTTATTGTCCTGTGGTGTTTTTTTTTTAATTTTTCAATGTTTATTTACTTTTGAGATAGACACAGAGAGAGACAGAGTGCGAGTGGGAGAAGGTCAGAGAGAGAGGGACACAGGATCCGAAAGAGGCTCCAGGCTCTGAGCTGTCAGCACAGAGTCTGACATGGGACTTGAACTGATGGACCGTGAGCTCATGACCTGAGCCGAAGTCAGATGGTTAACCGACTGAGCCACCCAAGTGCCCCTATTGTCTAGTATTTTATGTTTAATAATTTCTGAAAAACAGCTAAGAATAAATTTAGGCTGTATGACACTGAATATTTGCTACATATCTTGGCTGCAAAAACTTAAATCTGATCTTATGAGAAACTTATGTACCTCAGTGTGTAACCTAGAATAATAACAGGGGTGATCATAGTAGCAGACACACACTCCAACACCTGTAACAGTATCTAATGCTTAGTGGGAAGTAAATATTGTTGAATGAAAACAAAACAGACAGATTGTTAATTAAAGTTTATCAAACTACACAGAGTAAAACACACATCATGATACTGTATTTCCATTTGAGATCCTGTACAGTTATACTATTTTTAAAATCATTTTATTAGTCAGTTCAATAACAAGATGTTAAATGAAACCAGAGAACATTAAGGAATTCAATAATCCTTTGAAAGGATCAAATAAAGTCCTACATCAAAAAGGCATCAACTTCCCCAAGCCTCCAAAAATGTGTACTTTTACTTTAACTACTACTGCTACCTCATTCTGTATTTCCTGCACCACTTAGACAAATAATACTGGTAAAGGCCTAAAATGTAAAGACAAGGAAGGTATAATCATTAACCTTGTTCACATCTTGAGCAGGGAAGAGGCAGAGAGAGAGGAAGACACAGAATCTGAAGCAGGCTCCAGGCTCTGAGCTGTCAGCACAGAGCCCGACACGGGGCTCGAACCCACAAACAGTGAGATCACAACCTGAGCTGAAGTCAGACACTTAACCAATTGAGCCATCCAGGTGCCCCCATACCAACATTTCTTGCCTCTGTCATATACCTTCTGACATATTTAAATGCTAGCAATAATATCTTCGAGAATTATGGACACAGGCTATGCATGGTTGGACACTTTTTCAAATTACTGATTATCCCTCACCCATTAGTTAGTGGGAAGCTACAGAACTACTGGACACAATAATACCATAGGCAATACTAAGTGGTTCTTTTCCTCCCCCCCCACCCCCAAATAAATTTCTCATTGAGGAAGCCCTTCTTAACTATCTCTATTCATTAACAGAGTACTTCTCCTCCTAAAGAAAGTCACCTAATATTGACTAGGCTGGTCATTACACACACACACACACACACACACACACACACACACACACACACACACACACACATTCTCTAATAACTTTCCACGTTTGATATTTTTTATGTTCCATATTTAATACTGGATGAGCTACTTCTCTGGGCTTCAACTTCCACATCTGTAAAGTGGGAATGATAATAGTACTTAACTTCATAAGGTTATTGTGAAGATTTAGATGAGCTAATGAATGCTAAGTGTTTAAAACAGAGCCTGACAGATAGGAAGTTCTGTGACTTCTAAGAAATTATTGTTATTACTACTTCTCATAATTATTTGCTTCTAATTATTCCCTCTTTCATACCAATCTAAATCAAGAAATAGGGCGTTTTAGAACTAGAAACACCTTAGAGCTGACACAAGAAACCCAAATCTCTAGATCAAATTTACTGCTATTTATAATGCTATTTCCTTTAAGCTCAAGATGTGCATTTTCCGAGAAGCCTTCTTTTGCATAAACAAGGCCCCTTAATGACAGTGAGAAAACACTGTTAATTCAACTCTGGTCCCAGCTCTACCAAGGACAGTTGGCGAGCCCCAGGTAAGTCACCTTCCTTTTGGTGGCCTCAGCTTACTCGTTTCTAAAATAAAGTGTTTGTACTTGAAGATTGCTAAGGTCTCTCTTAGTTCTAATAATCTGATTCAATAAATTCTTTAGTGTTCTTTAATGTATTTATATGACATTATAAATTTGGCTTTTTGACACTTTAGAATTTATCTCTAGACACTTAACTAGATTATAAGCATCAGGATCCTCTAGGGCAGGATCTTTATATACTTTTCCTTTCTCTCCTTAGCACTTTGCTCATTCAGAAACTAGATGATTAGCCAAAAAATGTCCAGTGAGTGAAAAATAAAGGATTAATAAAGCCATCAGTACTTACAGAAGCAATCTGGAATTTTATCAATGTTACACTTATATTTTATTAATACTACTACTTAATTAAAAAGCTACTTCATTTTGTCATGCAAAAGGGTATTTTGAAGGGTAAAGTACCTGTGTACAGGGTATTTTTACAAACCAGATACCTTTATCCTTTTTATAATTTTGGAAAGATGAATATGGGCCTTAACAGGTTCAAAATCACTTATTTTCCTAATGCACCCATTAAAATTATAAACTTCTCCCTAATGCTATAAGAGATCATCATCTAGGAGCTTTGTGATTAAAAGCAAACATTTTTGTTTATTATTATTTTCAAGTGATACAGTGTTTTACAACAGAATAAGTATGCACAGGTACTAAATGTCAAGGACCAATAAGAAGCAGTCAGAATTGCTGAGTAGACCCCTCACTCTTAGCTAGTGACACTGTTGTATAAGCTCACTCAGACTGAAAATGAAAATTTTTACAAGGCAAAATTTAATTAACATTTTGTCATCACCATGCTGTTCTGCTATAAGCTGATTTTCTGCATCATGCTGTTAGGCGCTTATATACTTAAGAGGCCAAGATGACCTTAGACTACCATATCTACTGTGGAACATTAGTCTTAAGAATTATGTGCTCACATTTGTAAAGGGCTAAAGGTTTTCAAAGCAGCTGTAAACACACACTCTTCCTGAAGTGGAGGTTTCACAAAGATCTGGAATGCAACCACTAAGATATATTACAAAGTCAGAGGAGACACAGGAAAATAACAGTACAGGAGAATCACCAGACATAATTGAGGCAAAAAGCAGAAGTCATTAATTTCTCAAGAGTGCCTTAGATGGTTTTAAAGCCCATTGTGGATGCATTAGCAGGATATCATTTTCTATCGCATGAGGAGTAATATCAAACTGAGGCAAGCTTTGTAGTAAATGAATGCCACAGCCATCTTTTGTGAAAAGGGGTCATTTTAATTTCAGAGTCTTCATTACATGGAAAGGTAATGACTAAACTGAGAAGTAACATTTACAATATAAATAAACTCAGTTCTCTTCAAAGCAGGTGATTATTATTTACATATTTACTTTCTGGGTTCTCTCATATACTGAGACTTACATGATAGAATCTTGGCCTTTTCAACATCAGACGGGAAGTAAACTTTGCTAAAACAAGGTAAGTAATTATGCATATTTTTAAATAATGTAAGGAGGGTAATAAAAAGGGACTAATTACTTGAAGAAAATACAGAAAATTAGACACAAAGGTGTTCAAATTTACATATCTATTTCTGAATGACAGTTAAAATGCAATGTATTTTATCAAGAAGTAAAAAAGTTGTATTGATGTACCCTACCTAATACCTGTGTCTAAAATGTTTATCCATCATAGAAAAATCTCCCAAGGTCAGTATGATATTGCTAAAATAGTGGTTAAGTATCAACCACCCCCTAAGAAGAAGAGCTTGTGTCCATTCAAGAGAACTTACAGGATTTACAAGATAAATAAAGGGAATGAGGGTCCAAAGATTCTTATTTTTATAAAACCTAAATGTAATTATTTGGAATTCCTGGGTGTCAAAAATGAAAAAACTCAGCAACAGATTAAGGGAAAGTAAACCGAGGACGTGACAGAAAAGAGATAATGGCCAGCACTGTCTGGTTTACTTATTGTTGAGGATTTTATCTTCATCAGTCACCACCAATAAATGGGAGGGATGGGAGGGGAGTGGTCAGGGAGTGAAAGTCATCCCTCTTTTCCAACCTACTAAAGCCATCTGCTGGTTGAAGTGAAAGGGTACATTCAAAGACCCTAACCATGCTTAGAAAGCCCACCAATTCAACTATAATCCTGAATAGTGTGCACTGAGCAGTCACAATGACCCATAGGCACCAGCATCTAATTAAAGTGGAAAGAGGTGAAGAGGAGTTCTGGCTTGTTCAATAACATGAGCCTTTGGGCACACAACTGCTTTTTGTAGTAGAAATATAATGGAAATATAATAAACAGAAAAAGGTATACTGGTTTTCAAGTTGAGTATGTATGGAGAAGGGTACCATTTTTGATACTTCTCTAGAATGAATTTTTTATTTGAAATAAGTTGAAATGAAACAGTTTAAAATCAAAGGACACCATCCTCATAGTTTAGGCTATTAAAAGAGAACAAGAAATTATAGGAACAGTATATTGGGAACCTTCTCAAAGTATAAGTAATAGCTAAGGTCAAAACTGGAAATGATAACTCATTAACTAAAATTAAGGTTTCCACTTTGATCTAATATTTTAAAAAGAAGGTAACAGAAAAACATGTTAAGCCTCAGAAGTCAGGGAATTTTTTTTCTTTTTCATCTCTGACTTAAAATATTTGGGAAAGAGGCATCATTTCCTTTTGAACACAATTCCTATTCCAAACTCTGATAACCACAAAGCACAGAATAGGTTGGGCTGCATTAGTAACATGAAGAAAACCTTGATCTCCTATCTTTCATCATTATTTTTTTTATATATAGGAAGTCACTACATCTGTTCCAACCATTAATTCAGAACATGTACTTCATTTTAATTTCAGAAAACATAAAAGCTCAAATTTGAAAGCCTAAGTTTCAGAATTTATTTATTAGGAGTAAGTTACTCAGGGGCACCTGGGTGGCTCAGTCAGTTGAGCATCCAAGTTTGGCTCACGTCATGATCTCATGGTTTGTGAGTTTGAGCCCTGCATCAGGCTCTGTGCTGTAAGTGTAGAACCCACTTCAGATCTTCTGTCTCCCTTTCTTGGCTCTCAATCTCTCTCAAAGATAAATAAACATTGAAAAATAAAAAGAGTAAATTATTCAGATTACCACTGTAAGGAAAACATGTAATAGAGTGTTACACTAAGGGAATCATAAAAAAATTCAAAACAGCTAGTTTATTTTTAATAAAAACAGAATATGCTTCTATAAACATAAGCAAATCTATTAACCTTTCTGATTAACATAAATATTATACTTATGACACTTCGGAAGATATGTTCAGATGCTATGTTTGGTAATGCTCATTCGTAGGTAAGTGTTACCCACACAACACATTATATTTAGCACCTAGTGTAGATAGCCCAATTCAAAGAAATTCATGTAAATTTAGAGCAGTCAGCTTTCCTCTTTGTATTCTCTATTTATTTGTTGGCCTATATAATACAATATGAACACAGTTAATGGTGAAACAATGGTAACACAAAAAATATTATTGACTACATTAATCAAAGTTCAGAAAAATAGGGAAGTCAAGAAATAATTTCAATATTTCCATTCCTCCCTTAATCATGTGAAAATTTTACCTAATGGATATTTTTCCATTTCTCCATGTATGTTTTTGGTACCATGCAACCTACCAGCAGCACATTAGCCAAGTTCTGTATATTTAGGCTCATTTTACAGAAGGGTATGGCCACCATACTAGATATTATTTCCATTAATGAGAATCTTTAACTAAATTTCCTAAAATGATTTATGTGTAAAGAATTTGATATTTCCATTAGTAACTAAATTCCTCACATAGTTTTTTAAAAAATTTTTAATGGTTTTTTAAAATTTATTTCTGAGAGAGAGAGAGAGAGAGAGAGAGAGAGAGTGAGGACGGGAGGGTCTGAGAGGCGGGAGACACAGAATCTGAAGCAGGCTCCAGGCTCCGAGCTAGCTGTCAGCACAGAGTCCTACACGGGGCTCAAACCCACAAATCATGAGATCATGACCTGCGCTGAAGTCGGACGCTCAACTGACTGAGTCACCCAGATGCCCCTCACATACTTTTAAAAGTCAGCAAAGTGACCAACAGTTTTTAAGTTGGGAAATGTCAGGAAACAGAGAGTGTTAACAACAGTGACATTGAAAACAAACCACCTGAATTTTCATTCTTACTGAAACAATCAACCAGTTTAGGGGATTTTCTCTCTCCTGAGTTTAATGAAATACTGAAGCAAACAATTAAAAATGAGTTTACCAAATTTATCTAATATCTGATTATTTCAGAAATAATCCCAAAATACCATTTAATCTAAAACTATCTATTCTTTATTCCAAGAATCTGTGACTGCTCCCACATTTTAGAACATATTCTTCAAGAATAATATATAACAAAGATGTGTAAGAATTTAACTATGGCAATGGGGTGGTTGAGTGGCTCAGTCTGTTTAGTATCCGACTTCAGCTCAGGTCATGATCTCATAGTTCGTGGGTTTGAGCCCCACATCGGGCTCTGTGCTGACAGCTCAGAGCCTGGAGCTTGCTTTGGACTGGATTCTGTGTGTGTGTCTCTCTCTGCCCCTTCCCCGCTCATGGTCTATGTGTGTCTCTCTCTCTCAAAAATAAATAAACATTAAAGAAAAGAACATAACTATGGCAATAAAGTACTGTTTTAAAACTAAAACTTTAAATCAAGTTTTAGTTACATCAGGAAATATCATAAATTAATACTGTTGCCATTACTTGGCTCAAATATTGCACTGAAGGGAAATATTCAAATCGCTCACTTTAGCATGCATTCAATTATAAATGTATAATGTCATCACATAATTATGGCTGTCCTGAATTATGATTCACAGCTGGTATTTTTGGTATGATAAATCTTCCAGAAGATAATCCTGCTTAGGGATTAGTGGCTAATTCTGATGGCCATGTACCACCTAAGGAAATTTAAATTAATGTTTTCCTGGGGCTTATAAATTTTTGATATTCCTTTATTGAAGAAACATATAAGTGCCTACAGGGTAAGATATACAAAACTAAGCCGAGTTGTGGTCAAAAGAATAAGTTTAAAGAAAAAATAATAAAGCTGGAAGTCTACTAAATTTGTTTCCAAAATGAGTAATAACTGTGTTTAAATAAAAAGTTCAAATTTGTACTTGCCTTAAAATGTGTCTTTGTGGAAGCTATTCTATCCTTCTTCACTCTAAACATACAAATGTACAAAGGGCAGCAGTGACCTCTTAACTGCCAGACACAGTGGCTTTATCTACTCTTCATTCTTTTAACTTGTCAGAGGCACATGGCAAAGTTAACTTTTGAAACTCTGTCTTCTTTTGGTTTCCAAGACACTACTTTCCTGAATCTCTTCACTCTGCCTATACTTCTGATTACTCTTTTCAGGAGTCAACTGTTGGTAGATCCCTGGACCCTAACCTCAAGAAGCTCCTTTCTTCATTGCATTTGTGCTCCCTGATGGGGTTTTACATACTCGCAGAACTTCATCCACCATCTATATTCACGTACGTTCTGCTCTGTTTTTGGCCCAGGCCTTTCCTTGGAATTTCTACTGGAGCATTGACATCTGGACATCCCACATATTATCAGAAAGATCTGAGGCAATCTAAAATAGTTAATGTTAAGAGCACAGATTCTGGAACTAAATTGCCTGAGTTTGAATCTCAAATCCAATAGCTGTGTGAATGTGAGCAAGTCATTTAAACTCTCTGTGCCTTAGTTTCATTATCAATAAAATAGAGATCATCATCATCACATCATCATCATCAACATCGACCTTATAAGGCTGCTATAGTGTGAAATGAGCTTAGAAAGGAGCCTTGCACATAATAAGTGTTGAATAATGTATTTGTTAAATAAATGACAAAATAATTTGTGATCCTTAAAATATCTCTCTTATAATCCCCTTATGCACACTTGTATTGGTAAAGCCACATGTCTTGGTTACTAATATGGCCATCATATATAACATTTAAAGATTTTACCTCCTGGAAAAGGTGTTACATCCTGGAAAAAAGACAACACACCAGTGATATCTCAGCTTAAGGCACTCGAGGGAAACAATAAGCTCATGCAGAAAGCCAGTGGCTGGCAAGGGTCACTGGTCCTTGTTAAGCAAGAAGAAACAAAGAGGTAGGGTGGGCCAGGTAAGACCTAATCTATTTAAGACTCTGCCTAGGACCTTAGTGATGACCACCAACACCCCGAACAGAATGCCCTGCCCAGCTCCAACAGACAGCTGACATCTAAACTGGGACTTCAGTATTGTTAAACATGATTATAAACCTCAACTTTTTCCCATTACCTCTAATCCATGGTAACTTTGCCTCTTCCCACACTCCAGTATTCCAAGGCTAAGAAAAACAATAAGGAAGTGAAAATAGCTACACACTTACAACGGGTAGAGATGGGGCCTTGTTCACCTATACTCTAGCAGCTAGAGTTCTCTATTCCAGCAGAGAGTTCTCTATTCCAGTTCTCTGTTCCAGCAGAGTGCCTGGAACATTAGTGGAGCTCAATAAATAGTTTTGGACTAAAAAGATAACTGTCAAAAGTGAAGCAGGAAAAGAAGTCAAATTCCTATTTCTACAGCTAAATTCTGTTGACTCTATTTGCCTAAGAAACAACCATATACCACACTGCACCCACCTCACTCCCTCCACACACGTTCCTGTAATACTTAACAGTAGTGGCTGATTTTGTAACCTGTTGTGGGTTCCAAGGGCATCTATTACATCCTTCGCTAATTTTCAATATATGCAAAAAACCTGATATTGACATAAGCTACTTTTTAAAGGTCTCTTTTGAATTAAATATACCCAAAAGGTTGATTTTTAAAAAGTAACAAGAAAGTGACAAAGAGTATTAATAGAGTACAGTAATGTGTAATTATAATGAACTCAGCCAAGAAGCCTAGATTTTCATGGCTACTTAATGTGCCACCTTCTTACCCCCCCACCCCGGCTCCCAACATCAACATGTTAACAGTTTATTTATACAGTACCCAAAAATGCCTGTAGGAAAATACATAAACATTAAAGGAGATGCAAATTTGACATCTGCCACTTCAGTCTTGCAGAATTTTATATTCTTCATCTTAGCTGAATTTGGGATTTTTTTCTTTAGGTATGAACTCATTCCTTCTAAATAAATACTAGGGCTTAAGAATTAGCTATAAAAAAAAGAGAACAAACAGAACAGTAAAAAGTAATGTTTCAAAACTGAAAAATGCCAGTATTATTGCATGACCCTTGATTTAATAGTTTTTAAGTCTAAAACAGAAGTATTATATCTGTGACCTTCTTCATGTGATCTCTAGAGAGGTATAATAAAATAGTCCTAGTTAACATGTTCCAGCAAAAAAGTTAACACAGAAGACAATATTTTAATTACTAAACGTGAGACTAATACAGTTGTGGACAAGAATATTAAATAGAGATCAGCACTCAGGCTTCAATTATAAGAAAATGATGATTAATTAGTTAGCTCTTTTGTCAGTGAAGAGATTTGATAGAGATGTGTAAGAGAGTTCTTTTGATAGAGATGTGTAAGAGAGGTACTGATCCTTTAACAAAAATAATAAAACACTGAGACACTCACCAAGTTAATTCTTGTCATTTCAGTATTAGTCAAAAGATATTATGTCAAGCAACTAGGTTCTCTGAATCAGTTTCAGTGAAGTAAAACTACTGTTCTTTAGATGCCTTTTGAACTATCTGAAACATCATTGTCATTTACTCCCTCAACATGGTCATTAAAAGCAACATTATCATTTCATCTTCCCAGAGTAAGAAATGAAGAAGATGGAAAAAAAATAAGCCAGTGCTGCTTTTTGACCTCCAGATACTTAGAATCTAATATTGTACACACTCTGCAATCTTGGATATCTTTATGAACAACTAGATCAATCATTCATCAACCTAATAACGTCTTCTTTCTTAACTATTCAAAATTGGTTAATGAGTGAGAGAACAACAAATTCATATAAGACTGATAGAAAACCAAAATGATAAACAAACACTAAAAGTTGATTACGTTTGAAATTTTTTATACCATCAACAAGTGTGAGTATGTTACATGAAGTAATAAATGATAATTTTGAAGTGTGGACAGCACATAATGACCATATAGGATGCTAACTGATTATAATTGTTTTATCATTTATTTATACTCTACCTTGACTTAAAGCAGCTTACAGAGATGTGAACAATATAATGAGAAAAATAATTTAAAAGTGAGAAAAATAAGGCAGAAAGAATATAAACATAGAAATGTATGAAGGAGATGACAGTGAGATTAATATATAAATTGCTGTCATGAAATCCTGTTAGAAGAAAGTGCTAAAAACAACTCACAAGCTGCATCCTAAGCTTCCAGACACAAAGATCACAGCAGCTGTGAGGTCAAGCAAACCCTGTTTCTCTGCAGAAGCACAACTATTTGGCTTACTTGTTAGCCTACTTGGCCAAAGTAGCGAGAGGCATTGTTGATCTTTCCTTTTCCGTAACATTCCACATTTTCCATTAGTAAATTCCCTAGGTTTTACTGCCAAAATATATCCTCAAAATATGCCCACTCTTCATTTCCAGTGTTGCCACCCTGATCCACTATACTACCCTCTCTCATTCAGATCATTCAAAGGGCCTCCTGTGTGGTCTCCCTACAATTTATTCTCTACACAGGAGACAACAGAGTCATTTAAAAACACAAATCTAATCTTGTCACTCCTTTGTATACAGCATCCCATGGCTTGCTATTGTATTGTATTTAATTAATTGCAATCCCTTCACCATGGGTTTTGGTCATCGGGACATAGCCTACCTCTTTGAACTCTTCTATGACTCTCCCACTGGCCCAACCTTTCCCAGAGTATTTGTTCTCTTCTTCAATAGACGCCAACCTCATTCATGAACCAAGGCCATGGCTCTTGCCTGGAACAAGCAGTCCTTAACCTTTAGCATGACTAACACCTTTTTGTCAGGGCTCACTTCAAATATCACCCCCTTATTGAGAACTTTACTTAAAAACCCAAAGTAAAAGTGTATACACACACACACAAACACCCACACAAGTAGTCATATAACCCAGTTTTATACTTCCAAATAAAATTATCTTATTAATTTCCTTGGCCATTTGTTTGTTGTCTGTCTTCCTGCTGTCAACTAAAATGTACGCTTGCTGTGAGGACAGAATCTGTCAGTCCCATAACATGAAGTCAGAACTCAACACAATGAAAATTCCAGACACTAAGATCAAGAGAAGCTTCTCCACAATAAATGACAGGTTTTTTTTCTCTTAAAATATAGGCCAACACTGACATGACCATTTATATTTCAGTAAAAGCAACTCTATAGGAGGGGTGAATGCCAGTGAATGTATTTCCAGCATTCAGCTCCCTGTGGTCTGATATAATCAATGCGTAAATCTTAAGAGTGAATAAAAAGATCACTGAATTTCATATCCTTCACAAATTCTTGCTTCCCTCAGCCATGATTTTGAAAGGTGGAGCAATGAATTTGAAAATCTTCTTTCTTCCCAAACATGAAAAGTAGCTACTCTAGGCAGCCAGATTATGGCAAATATGGTATATTAATTAGTCCAATCCTAACAGAAACAGGAAACAACATAATTTCACTCCCATTCCTACCTGGACCAACGTCCCAACAAATTTATTTTATAGAAGGCAATTTTGGAAAGATTTTCGGCCAAGATCACAATGGGATTTCATGCTTTGAGGCCATGACTCTGTGACAAACACAGAGCAACACAAGATAAATTTGAGAAGAGCAAATTAAAAAGAAATTGATTGTTAAAAAGAAATCAACATCTCAGAACAAGTCAACCATCCTAACCCTTCCATCTACGCAAAGCATCTCTACTCCAAAAATAATAGGCTGCACAGCTTACATATAAGTGGCGCCCCTTTTGAGTTGTCTAGAACAGTCTCCAAGAACACCAAGCAGTCAAGGAGCCTAAGACTCTGGATTGCTGGTCTCCAGATCCAGAACCACATAAAGGCAGCTGGGAGTTACTTATCACATGACCCAGAAGATAGGCTGGAAGCAATGCAAATTACTAGCCAGACACCCAAAATGGTGGGGGTTATAGAGTAGGCAGAATATAATGACACTCCAAAAACATCCATGTTCTAATCCTTGGAACTGTGAACATGTTATATGACTTGGCAAAGGGGAATTAGGTTGCACACAGAATTAAAGTTGCTAATCAGAAAACCTCAAAATAGAGAAATTATTTTGGATTATCCCGTGGGCCCAATGTAATTACAATGGTCCTTGAAAGTAGGAGGAGGAAGCAGAAGAGTCAGTGTCAGATTGATGCTTTATAAGAAGTCTGGTGAGGCCATTGCTGGCCCTGAACATAGAAAGGGGGGCACAAGCCAAGGATACAAGCAGCCTCTAGAGACTGGAAAAGCCAGGAAACAAATTCTTCCATAGAGTCTCCAAAAGGAACACAACCCTGCAAACAACTTGATTTTAGTTCATAAAACAAGTGTGAGACTTCTGACTAAAAACTGTTAGATAATAAATTTGTGTTTTAAGCCACCAAATTTGGGGTAATTTGCTACAACAGCAATAGTAAACTAATACAGATTGCAATTAAAACCTCTCACACAATAATACAGGCAAAAACATCAAAATACATTTTAAAATAATAATGATAAGGAAGAAATAAAATAAAATGACATTGGAGAGAAGAATTCACCAGAAAAATATTAATATATTCTAAAATGACTTGAAAATAAGGATATTTTTTATATAAAAAAGATAAGAGAAAGAACATAAGGATAGGATAGTTTTTGAATCAAAAAGATGAAAAAAATAAGTTCATATGAGAAAGCATAAGAAATTTAAAACAGGCAGAAATTAAACAACGACATGTACACATTTTTAAAAACTCGAAATTTGGAAATGAAATTTTGAAATAAAATAAAATAAAAATAGATTGAATCACCTGTAAACTTACCATAGGCAAAGAAAAAATGAATATATTTCAAATAGTACTGAGAAAAGACTCAGAATGTATCCCAGAAAGATAATGCAATAAGAATGTGACAACGCATTTAAGGGACATAGAGGGGAGCCTGAAAAGGTCCAACACACATGCAACAGGAGTTATCCAAGGAGACAATAGTGAGGAAGGTAAAGAAAAAAACAGCAGAAGAGATAATGGATAAGAAGTTTCCAGACTGGAGAAGAACCATCAAAGGTGGTCATACATCAAGATAAAGAAAGAAGCTTAAATGCTGACAGAAAGAAACAATCATCTATAGAAGATGATGATCAGACCAGGAACAAATTTCTCATTAGCAACAGATTAGAGAAGACTATTAAATATTACTTTCAAAATGCTGAAGGAAATAGAACTCTGCAGCACCTCAACTAGTGATCAAGAATGAGTCAAATAAAGGCTGAATATCAGGCTAAGATGGATTTAGCATAAAGTAACAAAAGATAAGCATCAGTTTCCTCATGTGCTCAGGCCCCTACCCTATGATGCTGAGAGCTGTTGGAACTTGCAGAGTGTTCCAGACAGGGAGGGTGATATGTATTCATGAGGCATTTCTGGAAAACTGCCTACAGAGATTTCAGAAGGAAAGGACCTGAATTTCTAAGGCTTGAGTAATTACTGGGTCTTCTTTTCTTATTCCAAAAATGAAACAAAACAAGAATACTGCTCCATTCCTAATTTTGCATTTTATTAAAATAAGGGCCCAGGG
Organism: Proteles cristata cristata; assembly: GCA_017311185.1. NCBI lineage: Eukaryota > Metazoa > Chordata > Mammalia > Carnivora > Hyaenidae > Proteles > Proteles cristata. The sequence goes on from JAESUZ010002609.1 coordinate 709,767, forward strand.
GCGCCTGGGTGGCTTAGTCGGTTAAGCGACCGACTTTCGCTTAGGTCATGATCTCGCGGTTCGTGGGTTCGAGCCCCGCGTCGGGCTCTGTGCTGACTGCCGGCTCAGAGCCTGGAGCCTGTTTCAGCCTGTGACTCCCTCTCTCTCTGACCCTCCCTGCTCACGCTGTCTCTCTCTCTCTCCTAGAAATAAATAAAAAACATTAAAAAAAATAAAAATAAAAAAAAAAAAATAAATAAAATAAAATAAGGGCCCAAAGTGTATTAGTTGCAGGCTCCATGAAAGCAGACCTGCCCTTGACTTCAGCAAAAAGAAAAGTGAGCCTGGAGAAAGTAAAGGTAGTAATCATAAACACAGAAATTGGTAAAATGTTTTCAAAGGCTTAACTGATAATAGGAAATTAAAAATAAGTAAATTGTGTATTTAAACAAGATGGGTCAAACTATTCTAACAGATATTAACATAGGTGATTGAGAAGTACTATGTGCCCTTGTAAAGAAGACGACAGTATAAATGTGCAGAATCACTGGCCTCAAAAGCATAGGCTTATCATTTATATAACAAAAAGAAAATCTAGCACATTTTTTAGATGTGGTGGTTATTAATGGAACCTTTTTATAGTCTGGGAATAATGAAGAATCGCTCCCTTTACAAATGAAATTCTTGGCTCTGCATCCACTCAAACTGGGTCACACTCTCAGGGCTAGCAATGAGGTACGGGTTAGCGAGGCTCAGCTTCCACCACTAGGAGAAATCCTTAAAGCCCTCAGAGGGCAAGACGTTTTCCCTTGTTGCTTGTTCTGCGTAGGATGATAGCAGCTGTTCAGTAATATGAAGCATCACCAGGACTCACTCAGAGAATAGCCTGGAAGACCTTCACATATTACATGGAGGAAGTGTTTCATAGAACAGTCATATAAGAACTACTTTTCAAAGTCAATGCCATTCAATAAAAAAGACACTGGACTGGTAATGGGGGAAACTTAGCTTTCCTTCACATTCTTTTACATCTAGTACAATCTTTTTTAATGTAGATTGTTATTCTTGCCTAGAAAAGGAAATGAAGGCACCTACTTCAGAGGAATATAAAATAAACTAAATGATAATCATAAACTAAAGCGAGCCTAGCTCTTCAGAGAACATACTCCATTTGTCATTTAAGAAGTATATAGATAGGGGCGCCTGGGTGGCTCAGTTGGTTAAGCGGCCGACTTCAGCTCAGGTCATGATCTTGCAGTTTGTGAGTTCAAGCCCCACATCAGGCTCTGTGCTAACAGCTCAGAGCCTGGAGCTTGCTTCCGATTCTGTGTCTCCTTCTCTCTGCACCTCCCCTGCTCACACTGTCTCTCTGTCTCTCAAAAATAAATAAATGTTTAAAAAAAAAAAAAAAAAAAAGAATGTCCTTGGTAAAGGCAGTAAAAATTATAAAAAAAAAAAAAAAAAAAGAAGTATATAGATAATATGTGCGAAGTGACATACTAACAGATGGCAATATGTTACCAGTGTTGAGATTATATTTAAGGCTCTCTCCTCAGTGGACTGCTGATCAGTTTAAGAGGAAAAGGGATACAGGAGGGTTATGTTTATCTCTGCCTGAGGACAGTGAAGAAACCTACAGAATCCAATTTCAAAAGAGAAAGCAAGAGAGTAAATGTTCACTGCCTGGGGAGCCCCTTTTCCTTGTGGTCATATTAAAAAAAAAAAAAGATATTCAGAATCCTGTATTTATCACTATCTTAGCATTTCATCATAATGAATTGGAACAGCCTGTGAGTTCTCTGAGACCAGGGGCTATGCCTTAGTCATCAATTGTATCCCCAGTACCTACCATGGATGCATGGTGCACATAAAATGCTAATAATACTTATAGAATTAATGAACAAAGGGAACCAAATGTTTATAAAGTTAGAAAATCCATGGTAAGGAAGGGTAACTGCTGACTACAATATATTTAACTAAGGATGATTCTTGAGCTAATTCAAAGGAGGAACTCTAAAAAATCCTAGCAACATCTACAGCCACAAGTCAGCACTACTTTCTGAGATGCCAAGGAGTTCAGTAAGAGAGACTGCTACAGTGACTGGGAAGCAAGGAAGTTCACATCCAGGGAACCATATCCTACCACTTGTTGTCAAAAGTCTTCATTAGAAGGTATTAGTAAACCAAAAGATACTCATTTCCTATAGATTCCTTATGAACAGGATAGATAGATAACACACATCAATAATTAATTACATGTTGCATTAGAATGCTTAATAAATTAAATCATAAATCCAACTATTTAGAAACTGCTCAATAACTGACTAAAGAACTAATAAATAACTAAGTTATCAGTTTCATGAAAGCCTCCATTTTTAAGAACAATATCAACTTTTGAGTTTCTCTGAAGGAGTGGTTGGTAATCCTGGCAGCAACCCAACCTGAGCCCCAAATTCTCCACTTGGATTGATGTGAGCTAGGATTGAAGCAGAAGTACTCTTCAAAGCTCCTAAATGACTGTAATGCAGTGATCCCCAAAACTATCTGCACAATAGAATTCGCTGGGAATCCCTTTGAAAATTCCAAGGGCTTGCATAATTAAGTCACCCTCTGGAAGTGAGGCCCAGACGTTAGCATTTCATGAAGCGTCCTGGGGGATTCCAATGTATAGGCAAGTTTGGGAAAGGGTTGAGTCTTGGTGAAACTTTTTAACCATGTAATCACTGAACTGTAACTGATCAGAGATCCACTACACCCATAAGTAGGAATGCTGAAGACAAGGTCCTAGAGCAACTAATGGAGGTAAAAGCAAACAAACAAACAAACTACCTCTCAAGTGTCACAAACAAATATGTTAGTGAGGTTTCAGGGAAAGAGATGGAAAAGGACCTTCATATACAGAATTACTCTAAATGTTCCTGAGATGTATTTAAGTATAGGCAAAATAGGCATGCTCAGCATTTTACTGAAATATAAAGCAACTGTTCTTCATTCAAGTCTGAAAAGTCAGGACATACATCTGATGAATATTTTGCCAGTTCCCATATGGTATTTCTTTAGTGACCTGCAAATGGGACTCAAATGTTAATGTCCATCTGAGGAAAAGGAGAGGAGACAGAGAGGATAGCCACTATCAGAGAGGATGACAAAAGTGACAGGGAAATGAAATGCAGGCGTATTTTACTTTGCAAGTTTTTGGGTATTTCACTGAGGACAACAATGAATTAGTACTGACAATGATCTTGAGGTAGGATAAAAGTGACCAGTCCCTTGTTTAAAGATCATCAGTGACACTTTTCCTTATTTAAGGAAACCATGAGGCACAAAATGAGTTGTGATAACACTGGCCAGAACTCCCTTCCCAGCTTTTGAGAATGGTTTTGCAGACCAGCTCAAAATACCCAACCCCAAAACTCTGCAATATAGGACTGTTCTGACTGCTATTTAAAGTGAAAACTGCCCCACAGCATAGAACCCAAGAAACTACTTTCTTGGCCTCACTCAGATTTGAGACGTCCACCTTTTCTATTCCATGTGTGAAAAGAGAATATATTTTTTTAATGACTAAGGGTAATCTAAAAAAATAGAGTAATTTGAGTAGAGCTACGTACTGAAGTCAGTTTTTTATTAAAATATACTTCTCTAGATCATTTATTTGATCAATTATAAGCATTGGTAGCTAAAAATGTTGCGCAATAGGCACATGACACAACAAACTAATTCAAGGCCCATTCTTCCGCAGTGACTCTATGAGCTTTGTCCTCTGAGACGAGCAGGTAATGCCACAGAAGGGGTCAGAACATACCCAAATATAAGAGATGGTGGTTTGAAATCTAAGAAGAATCAACTACTAAGTGGACTCAGAGTTGTTACACTGGCATTTTCCCAATCACTAGAAGAGGCCAACTTAAATATATACCATTATAACTGATACCCAAATATCTCCAGGGCCTCTTTTAAAATCACAATACTAAAGAAACTGCTCTGTTTAAAATTTAGGGCATTGATTTTTATGATACTTCTACAAAATGTTCTGGGATATTATGACTTCCACCCATAATTAAGTGGCTTTATATTCCCTTTAAAATTCTGGTAACTGATTACTGTTAGTAAGAAGTCAGTCATTACCTTGGGACATCATTTCCCTCTGATTCACCTGAATTCTACATTACTTACTGAATTTTCTTTCTTTGTAAAATAGTGTGTAAAAGAGGATATTAAATTTGGTCTCTCTGTACCAATTTACCTGAAGCCCCAAAAGGTTGAGAACAAAAGTTTTCCAAGTACTTCTAAGATGAATTCTAAAGCACAGGCAAAATGTTAGCTCACTTGTACAGGACTTGCAAAAAAAAAAAAAAAAAAAGTTTTCTAGTAATAAAGTTTTTTACCTAGTTTTCTAGGTAAAAAAAAAAGTTCTCTAGTTTAGCATCCACCTCAAGGATGTGAAGGTTTCATCTCTTTGGAAAGACTAGATCCTCGGGGGAAGTTTATTAAAGGTCTGGGAATCAAAGCAGCCATTGGAACATGCCATTTGGGAGCACAGTGGACCCAGTGGCCTGGGTCTAAGGAATATAACACATTTCCTTCTAGTCAAAGGTTTGAGTATTGAGTTCCCCCTGGACCAGGTGTGAGGAAGACGGATAAGAAGGTGTAGGGTACATTCTCAAATTTGAGACTTATTTCATTCTAATTATGGCATTAAGGTAAATGATTTTTCTCCAAAACAGTTTCATTTTTAGGAATGAAGTATGTAATAAGCATTCAATAAGTACTTAGATAATCCTGGATGCATTCATAAAACCTGTCTCTAATTTACCCCAAAGTTTTCACTGTACAAAATTTGATGTTGCTGGGGGCAGATAGAGCAAATAACCAGACATAGTTTGAAGCCGAATTCACCATATTTCAAATTGTTGCTCTGTCATTTCTGCTTTCTAAAACTTTGGTATAAATGCAATTAACCTCTATGAGCTCAGCTCTCCCATCTATAAAGTAGGGATGATAAGACCTAATTAAAGGGTTGTTGTAAATAATAATAATAATAAAAACAGGGTTGCCTGAGTGGCTCAGGCAATTAAGCATCTGACTCTTGATTTGGGCTCAGGTCACAATCTCACAGTCATAAGATCAAGCCCCATGTTGGGACTCTGGGCTGGGCATGGGGCATGCTTAATATTCTCTCTTTCCCTCTGTCCCTCCCTCACTCACATCTGCCTCTCTCTCTCTTTTAAAACAAACAAACAAACCCAGAAACAAAACAAAATCAAAAAAACAAAACAAAAAACCCACAATATAAATGTCTGCATAATAGCAAAATAGTAAAAGGTACCGAAAATTTTAGCCCATCTTCTGTCCCTTCCTTCCTATTGATATAGTCTTTCTTTAGGTATGTTAATGTTCTACAGTCTGGTTTAAAGTGTAAACCTCTTTCTGCTTTTTGTCTGGCAGATTGCCAGCCTCCTTAAAGGAATGTTGCCAGATTCGTGAATTATCTACTATGTGTGGATTTGAGTAGTTTAGGTCTCAGTTTTATAGATGACTCAATGTTGGGCCTAATTACTGCCTAACTATGGATGCAAGCTTAAAAAATACATCCTTCTGGGTTCAACCACATTTGTGCTTAACGTGTACCATATCCTTTCAAAAGTATTTTTTTTATCCTCCAAAACATGTCTTGTGGTATCCAAGGGATAGCTCAAAGGACATCTGGGTCAACTAGGTGGCTCAGTAGGTTAAGCTTCTGACTTCAGCTCAGGTCATGATGTCATAGCTCGAGAGTTTGAGCCCTAATTCGGGCTTTGTGCTGTCAAATCAGAGCCTGGAGTCTGCTTTGGATTTTGTGTCTCCATTTTCCTCTGCTCCTTCCCTGCTCACGCTCTGTCTTTCTCTTAAAAACAAACTTTAAAGAAAAGATTAAAGTACATCAAAACTGGGTTAATTGAAACACACCAGATACATTCAAATTGTTTTAGTGATCAGGCCTCTTGTCTGGCAAACCTCAGTGAAAGCGAATGAGTTGATTACAAGAAAAGAAATGAACAAATGAGAAAGCTGACTTAAAAGTTATTGGAAACAATGGATGAAAGAAACATATTCAGCATCCTACAAAGGGAGAGTGTGGGATAGGTTTTGGTTTTTTTTTAATGATCTAAGTATTTTTATACAACTCTTCCACTTGAAAAACAAAGCCAAAGAGAGGCTAGCACATGACTGTTCATTTCCATTTTGTCAGCATTTTTACTAAAATCATGCTTTGTTTTTCTCTTATGTTACTAAGTTATTTTGTTTCTGAGACCACAGTATATTTCCCCTGCAGAGCCTAAGAAAGGCTCCAGGGAAGTTTTCCTGAGTAAATGCATCTATTGAATAGAACACAGGACAGGGAAACCGGGATCAGTCTTGGTTCTGTGTATTCTGAAGAGTCATATCTATTCTTATTATCATCAGGAAACATTTCTAAATTGTTTTGAAACCCTTAAATTAAAAAATAATTCTATAAATATAAGGCTGCTTATGTCTGTATAAAAATTCTCAGAGATTTACTAAAGCTCACACTTCCATATTTAAAAATCTCCTGGGGGGAAACATTTTGAGAAGTATCTACCTTTTGAGACTATTGGCTATAACTTGAAAAGTTATAGTCACTTTGTGACTAATCATAGAAGACATTGTAAACAAAAAATCTTCAAAGTAGTTATATCTCGAAATGCCTTTATCTTGAAACCTTAGATTGTACCATTTTAAGAAGAATTATGATTAATTATAAGTGGCTGCTTTTTTAGAATAGGTAATAAAGAATATTGGTATCACTAGCCTGCAAAGAAAGGAGAGATTTTATAGTCTCTTTCCTCCTTCTGAACAGGTGTTTGACAACCAGTTTCAGTTTGGGTTTGGTCATCACCCTGTTCTTTCCCTCTCCTGTTAATGTTTTTTTTTTTTTCTTTCCATATCACAATTCAGCACCACATAGGCTGAATTCTGTAGCAGGAAGCAGACAATAATATGCAGTCAAAAAAGAATGTTAAGAAATACATCTGGATAGGCGACTCTACTCAGTGTAAAATATAGCAAATGATCTAATAAATAAGTGTATCTCTGTTGAATCAATTCTACAAGACTTAGCAGGAGGGAACTGTATCAGATTATAGAATATTAAAACCCTTAATTGTTCAACAAATTAATCATGTTGTACTTGGTATTTTCATTCAAATTAATCAAGGTCTTTATAGTAGTAAGGTAAGGTAATCCAGGAAAAAAACAAATCATTTTCAAAAAGAAATTAGATTTATATGAATCATTAGTAAGAGAAGAATCAGTGAAGTGGTAATTTGCAATGAAAGGAAAAGGAAAAATGAGTCACTAGGGAAAGAAGCAAATCAGTGCACTAAAATCTTTAAAATCACCATCTTCTTTATGAAAACGTATTTTTAAGACTACACTTAAAAAGAAATCTATTTGATACATTTTAATATATAGGCACTTAAAATCCATCTACATACAGATATCTCAGTTGCTTTTTTTTATATCTATGCCTTAGAGACAGAAGATTTTTTAATCATTTGGTTGTTTTGACTTTTTTTTTTAATGTTTTATTTATTTCTAGGAGAGAGAGAGAGAGAGAGACAGCGTGAGCAGGGGAGGGTCAGAGAGAGAGGGAGTCACAGACTGAAACAGGCTCCAGGCTCTGAGCTGGCAGTCAGCACAAAGCCCGACACGGCGCTCGAACCCACGAACCGCGGTGAATCATGACCTAAGCGAAAGTCGGACGCTTAACCGACTAAGCCACCCAGGCGCCCCATGGTTGTTTTGACTTTTTAAATGTCCTTTTCTCTATTTCCGCTATTTTTTAACAATGACAAAACTTCCCTGCCTTGAAGGCATCCAAAAATACTTCATTTTGAGGAAACTATCCAAAGGCTATCACCTGGCACGTATGCTTGGCATCAGGGCACACCAAATGGCTCAATTAAACTATCTGTAGTTTTCCCAACATGCGATTTAAATGTACCCAAGAAATGTCAAATGGTTCCTCTTGCAGAATTATCTTTACCAAGGAGCATGCCTCAGGAACTGAGCACATAAATCTCTGCAGAGGTTTGTCCCAGACACACACTGGAGGATGTTAGTCACTACAGAAGAGAAGAGGCTTCTCAAGTTGAACATAATGATGGTAAACGCCTACTCCTGGCGAGGTGCTGCCGCCAGAGGAAAATGAAACCACCAGCACCCCTCTCTGTTGGAAAGAATATTCCCCACATCAGGCCCCAAAAACCATAGCAAGAGGAAAACCTCTATAAATTTTTCCTTTATCCAGGAGACAATAATTCTTCAATAGTTCAGAAAAGGTCTTCTCAAGGTGATAAAGTTGAAGGATAAAATAGTAAAGGAAGAAGAGAATTATTAAAGTGGCAGGCTCATTGTATAGCTTCTTCATGTGAAAAATGAAAACAGCAGTAAAATAAGAGGAAATGAAACAGTGGAGCTGGCGCACAAGTGGCCACCAGGAGTAGCATTGACCCTACTATCACTCCTTCCTCCAGGCACTGAGGTGGTCTATGCCCACATGTGGTTCTAGGCCTGGGAGCTCCCACTTCAGAAGGCAAAGGTTCTAATAGCATCTCTGCCCTTACTTCCTCTCGGGAAACTTCTCTCTGTTACTAAGATACCAGTTGGATTCCACATGCTAACTTGTTCATAAGGCCTTGCCTGGCCCTCTGCTCTCCTCTACATGCTCTGCCTTTCTATTGGGTGCTGGTTCCAGTTCTGTTCTGACTCCTGCCTGCCTTCGGGAACCACTCAACTGCTTTCTTGAATTGGACACTTGGAAGGCAGTTCTCTGCTCCTCTGCACTAGCTTCATTACTGTCCATGGAAGAAGGTATAACAATGCCTAAATGAAAACCATCCATTAGGCTTCAAAGGCTGGAGTGAGCTGAGGAAGGAGGGAATTCAGGGGAGAGAGAGGGATGACTTCCAAGCCTGTACACACCAGCCTAACCAGCATATACATATATTTGTTTAAGTGTGCCTTCTTATTATTTTGGGATATGGTGGGTGCATTCTGGCAGCTAGTACATGCTAATGCCAGAAATGTAATAGATTGATGTATATGTGGCAATCACATACTGAAGCTAGTGTATTTGAATTGGTATATTTAATAAAAACTTGGAACATTTAACTGTTTTTTGATATTCTGTATGATTTACATTTTATCAACTAAATCCTAAAGTATCAATAAATTATGTTATTTAAAATTCATCGCTGGGGCGTTTGGGTGGCTTAGTCAGTTAATCATCTGACTTCGGTTCAGGTGATGATCTCACAGCTTATGAGTTCGATCCCTGCGTTGGGCTCTGTGCTGACAGCTCAGAGCCTGGAGCCTGCTTCAGATTCTGTGTCTCCCTCTCTCTGTCCCTCCTCTGCTCATATTCTGTCTCTCTCTCAAAAATAAGCATTAAATTTTTTTAAAATAAGACAAAATAAAATTCATCTCTAATTTTATATTTAAAAATGTACTTCAGGTTAAGCTATTTATTTTTTTAAAAAAGTCTCTGAGAATATTCTTACCTATTTAGCATGGCATAGCATTTAACAGAATTAATGTTATTAATGAAAATCTTCTGGTAAAAATAAAGTGGATAACACTAATGTATGTTTTATCATCTATAGCATATTCAATTACATAAAACACTACATTAATGGAATTCTGTCAGCCATAGAAGCCTGGGCAATAGCATCAATGATTTTGCTCAATGATATCGTCTTCCTGCCTCTTTAGCCGGGAGCCAAGATGAAGCCTGAGATATGAAAGGAGAAGAGAGGGAGCTCTTAGATTTGTACACTCTATTTATTGGGAAGATACTCATAGGATTAAATACCTCTAAGTATGTTGATAAATCAACGCTGTTCCAAAGAGCTTTAAATTTTAGGTATTTAAAATGTCTGACACAAAGCCCTTTCATAATAATTATACCAGCACCCCAAATCTACATAATAGAGTTTATCATGTTCAGCTGGATTTCACTTCTAGATGTAATTACTTTGAATTCTTTCATTTTTGCTCAGGGATGTAATGTTTCCAAATTGTAAATAACATTCTTTTTTTGAGTTCATAAAGGACATGACATTTTGGCTTCCAGTGATTTAGTAACTAATTTAAGAATGCTCCCTCACGCATCACACTTCCCCTTCGCTGCATTTCTCAGAGCCTGCTTCCTATATTTGATTCACTGGCATAGCGCTTTCACCTATTGCAGCCTGATGTCTTCCATGACATAGGCATTAGCCATCTGCCTCCTCCATCTCTTCGGAAGACTGGAGAGACTTATATTGCTTTGAGCTAATCATCCTCAGAGAATAAAAGGTAATACCAAGTTGGTCTTAAAATAATAATCATTTTCAATTATAATTCTTATTTGTCATAGCCTAATGCCAAAACAATCTTACCAAAGAGAAGTGCGAAGATTTGTATGACAAGTAAACTTATCCCTTGGTTAATATCCAATGGACATTTATTTTAAAGAGGGCTTAACAGTATTTATCATTCATAAGAGTCTGCAAACATATGATGATGATGATGATGATGATGATGATGATTGATGATGTTTGAAGAGAGATCACGGGCAGGGGATGGGTGGTGGGAGAGGGAGAGAGAGAATATTTTTTTTAAGTGTATTTATTTAATTTGACAGAGAGAGACAGAGCAAGAGCAAAAGCGGGAGAGGGAGAGACAGAATTCCAAGCAGGCTCTGCGCTTATCAAAGCAAAGCCCAATGCGGGGCTCGAACTCCCAAACTGCAAGATCAAGACTTGAGTTGAGGGGCACCTGGATGGCTCAGTCAGTTAAGTTTTGACTTCAGCTCAGGTCATGATCTCACAGTTCATGGGTTCGAGCCACACGTCAGGCTCTGTGCTGACAGCTCAGAGCCTGGAGCCTGGTTCAAATTCTTTGTCTCCTTCTCTCTGCTCCTCCCCCACTCACGCTCTGTATCTCTCTCTCTGTCTCTCTGTCTCTCTCTCAAAAATAAACAGTTAAAAAAAAAAGATCTGAGTTGAGATCAAGAGTCAGATGCTTAAGTGACTGAACCACCCAGGTGCCCTGGGAGAGAATCTTAAGCAGGCTCCAAGCCCAGCATAGTACCTGACACTGGACTCAATCTCATGACCATGAGATAATGACCTGACCTTAAGTCAAGAGTCGGATGCTCAACTGACTGAGCCACTGAGGCACCCAAGGCTGCATACATATTGAATAGAACTGAATAAATGACAACCTGTAAGACAAGATTTTCAGTGAAATAACACCTGTCAGTGGCACTAATATCCTTCAATCTAATAAATGTATCTTCTGGGATCATGAATATTAGGTTTAACTCTTTAGTCAAACTTTCATTAGCCAAGTACTCATTAAATATTGTTGGTTGCTTTCTCAAGTCAAATGAAATGTCACATTTGATTATTCAGCAATTAAAAAATAATCAAATAATCATTGTAAAAATGTCCTTTCTTAATATAAAACATGTGATTATTGTAAAATATTTTTATCCATAAAAGTTTCCTCAGTTGTGTGTGTATGTGTAATTTAATTATATACAATTTTATACATGTGTGTAGGTATACACCATTATATGTGTTCTAAATGAAAGACTATTCAAATTTTGTTCTATTTACTCTTCAGCAGATCTCTCACCATTACAACATACAGGCCAAAGGTAACTAACTTTTCCATTTCTAAAAAAGGCAGAATTTGGTCAACTAGAAATTATAATGCCTTGAATCACTATAAACTCATAAATCTGCCTACTTTCTTCTACAAAGCCATATCAAAGTAGATGCAGGCATGTAAGAGGGAGAATAAAGCCAAATCCTTTCTAACTTAGGTTATCTAAGAGCTTATTTTCAATTATGAGTCCAAATAAAAGGCAATTAATAAAAATATACCTATAAAAATTTATACCATATCACCCAACATTATAACGTGTACTTCAGACTTATTTCTGAAATGCAATGGCAAACCTATCTGAAATAATTCAAACTTCATGCATAAAAGAACAAACAGTTCTTGTAAAGAACAAGTTTAAACTAAGAAGTGTTCTTGGTGTTTGTAGGACACAGTATGTTTCCATTAACTATGAACTCAGAACTGAATTGCATATAACCTTACAATTAAAGAGAACATGAATCTTTATGTTACATATTTAAAAAATTAAGTTCTTAGCATCTATGAAAATGAGATAACTAAAAGCAAAGAATAAATCTAGAGTTCAGTTGGCTGTACTAGTTCTAACCCATCTGTCTTAAATATACGCTTTAAGAAACTCCAAAATATAACAGCATACAGAAACCCAAGATTAGTAATTGAAAATATTGCCTGACCACCAGAGAAGTTAGCAAAAGTCTAAGGGAAACATTCACCTTCAATAAATGACCCACCATACACTGACTTAAACCTTGGTACCAAATTTCTGCTTAAAACAAACAAACAAAAAACCTAAACATTTGAAAATTGAACTGAGTAGTAGAAATAATTTTATTTTTCTTAAAAAATGCATTGTATTTTGCCACCTTGCTGCTTTCTCACCGTGTTTCTTCCTTCCTTATGTACTTCTCATATTTTATCAGTGGTAGTTGAGTAGGCCATACCTTAACCATAGAAAGCAGGGCCATAAACTGAAATGAAAGTAAGCACGCTGTGTAAAGTTATTTGAACTTACATACTTATATATGGGAATCTGAAAAACTGAAGTCTTCTCTAACTGTTCCAGGGCAAAATAAGCATTTTCTCCTTTACTGTCCACTATAATAGTCCATAATACCTAGCTTTGGTGGCCTAAAATATTTGAGAGACCTATCTCTCATGCTGGATGACAGGAAGACTACCTTATCATCACCCCTGTTCTCCCAGGGTATAGAAAAGTGGCTAGAACATACAGGAAACTCACTAAATGTTCAAGGAATTTATTTTATATATTTTGACACAGATATTTGTCACTTACATATTCTGCTGACCAAGTGAGATGGGCATTAAGCTAATGCTCGAAAATTTAGCGGGTGACCACAGAGTGAATTTTCCCCACGGGTGACCTTAATATCCTCGCCTTTTCATGTTAGTGGCTTCAAGGGTCAAAATTATAGCCGTCTGTTGCCATAAGAAGGTAGAAGCTTTTCATTCCAGGTATGTACATATAAATATAATTCTGACTCTACAGCATATGGTAATAACTTTAAGATTAAATACCTAATCGTGAGAAAAGAGCTGTTCTTGCCAGAATCCGAGTCCTGTGAAAGTAGCCAGTGCTGTCTCATTAGTTAGTAAGCTAATAGAAACTTTGCCAGCATTTCTTTCAGTGTCTAGAAAACACAGTGTGGAATGTGCCAAGTCTTCACTGATTTATTTTTGTAAATAGTGGTGTAATAAACCCAAGGAAGCCAAAAAAGCAAATTTTAAAAAAATAAATACTCATTTGCTATCAAGATGGATATGACCTTTTTACCTAAGCCTATTACTGACAATTCAGAAAGAGTATATGGGATAGACATTCATTTATAGTAACTACATTTGTAGGTACTACTACAAGTCAAGTTTTAAAATGTCCTCAATTTTGGATTCTTGTGGCTTTTATATAAGGAATCACATTATTTTACCCATGTACCTTATTATTTTCTGACCTTTCAGGAAAATCTAATAAAATAAATCTGCAAAGTGAAATAATGCTCAAGAATTCTGCTTTTCTCCCTCAGCATGCCTGCATATAACCTTCAGCTCTACACTGATTGTATTACATGGAGATTCAAGGAAAAGGCACCATAGGGGTGTTCAGGACTAAGCATGCATACAGGAGTTCAAGCTGTCCTTTGGAATCTTTAGGAGTCCTGGCTAGAGAACTTACTGGTTGTAAGACTTTGGGGCAAGTTACCTCAATTTTCTAAGCTGGAGTCTTAAATCTACAAAATAGAAATCTATCAGTATCTATCTCACTGTTTTCTTCAAATGACTAAATGAAATAATTCATGTAAAGTTCTAGGTCGACGCCTGTGACACATTAGGAACTCAATAAAAGTTAATTATTATTATGCATCAATATGGATCACTGACTTAAAATTAAGCTGCTCAGGAGAATGGATACTATACATATTTTCAGAGCTTGCTTTCCCTCTGTTTTGACTCAGACACAGTCTTTTTTATTAAGTTTATTTATTTTGAGAGAGAGAGTGAGCAAGTGGGACAGTGGCAGAGAGAGAGGGAGAGAGAGAGAATCCCAAGCAGGCTCCATACTGTCAGCGTGAACCTGATGTGGGGCTCAATTCCATGAACTATGAGGTCATGACCGAGCTGAAACCAACACTCAGACACTCAAGCAACTGAAGCACCCAGGTGCTCCCAGATACTCTTAAAAGTTTGGGTGTTTCACTGACTTAGATGAATTTCACTCCCACAAATCATAGGAAACCATGGCATTAGGTTTCCAGGATTTAGACCAAGTTAGGATCCAATGGTCTTTTTTAAAATTTATGAAATTCCTATAATCTCTTAAGCTTAATAAAAGATTAAATAAACTTGGAATAAAATGGTGCTTGTTTTCATGCACCTGGTCGCATTCCTAACATGGTTTAACGCAGAGTAGGGGTGGGGATGGGGGAAGAGGTTCGCACACAAGATCACCTATCAGTTAGTTTTCAAGAATAAGTAAGACTTCAGTGGTAAACATGGAAGATAGTCTGTGTGAAGTCAGGTGTATAGACTCTAGAAAAATGGGCATACCATTCAGAGCATAGCAACTAATAAGACTGGCTATTGAACCATATACACTAGTGAACAGGTGGTCAATAAAGTGGGAAAGACCCAATGTCCAAAGGTCTTGACAGACTGAGTCTGGAATTCATTTTCCAGGCAAGGAGGATTGTTGGTCTCACACATTGGAATTCTAAGTAGGATTGCCTGTAGGGCACTGGAAATGATGAAGCTGTGTATCTGTGGACAATCTCCTCCTCAGAGACTGGCACCCATGGCTCTAAGGGGTGGGGTGGGTAAGGGTGGCTGAGAGTCATGCTCCATTCCTGCTTCTCCCTCACATTCCTCATCTGCAAGTCCTTTCAGATCTACCTCCAAGTCTATGTCATGTCCCAAGGCTCTTCACCATGCTATTGTCACTTCCATTGTCCATGCCACATTCATCTCTTTGGTTCCTCTAACAGACTTGAAAGAAGTATTCTGGATTCCAGTCTGGCTTGTTTCTACCCAGTTTCTAAAACCTACTGATTCTCCACAGTGCAGACAACATAATTTTTAAAAGTGTAAATTGATTTCAATTATTTGCATAAAGGCCCATTAATGATTTTGTGACACTCCATTAAAATCAGTGTTCTTTGACAAAGAACCTCCACTTACAGTATACTCTAGCTGCATACATAGTCTTCCACTTCCTCTTCACACCAAGCTCTTTCCTGCCTTTAGAGATACTATTCCTTTTTCACAGGATGTTCTCCACCACCAACTAATTGTTTCAGAGCTGGCTCCTTTCCAACCTGAGCACCTCAGCTTTAAAGTTATCCCCTTCATTCAATGGAGTTCCATTGTTATTCCGTGACTAAGCATTTTTTCTTTTCTTTAAAGTACTTTCTGCAATTTAGAGCTATTCTACTTTTTGTTAATGTGTGTGTGTGCAAGTGTGTGTGTATTTGATTGGTTTTGTTTGTCTCTCACACCAGGCTGTAAATTCTATAGGGGCAGGGACAACATGTGTACTGGGATAAATAAAGTAGGCGCTTAATAAATACTTAGTGAATAAATCAATGAACAATGAATAGACAAATGAAAGAGATTTCAACATATGAGAATCATTAACTAAAAACCTAAAGAAGCCATAGAAACAAATGCTATGCTTGGAGTAAAAGAGAAGGATCAAATAAACTGCTTAGCAAGATAACATTTTAAATACACAGGGACCATGCTCCAGGTACGACAGGAGGTACATTACATTGGTTATTTCCTTTACGCTTTCAAGTAACACTTAAAGGCAATGGGCCTAATCATTAACTTTTGCTCCTTCACATGCACTCATCATTCTTTTTCACAGTGGTATATAATCTAACCTTGGCTAAAATGAGGTCTGGCCTTTGGCCTTGGCCTCTGGAAATTAATCTCTATTCCCCTGGAATGTTAGGAGTGTCTCTGATTGCTGTAGAGCCTTGGGTTATGCTGGATAGTCTATCTATATGATTTAGAGTAGGGGCTAGCCATGCCAGAAAAAGTAACAATGTGATTTAGGGTGGGGGCTTTGGGTCACATAGTCTCAGTCAACCTCCAGACTGAGATCAACCACACGGGCAATCAATCAATCAATCCTGCCTATGTAATAGAGCCCCAATACGAACACTGAATGCCAAGGTTTGGGTAAGCTTCTCTAGTTGGCAATAATACATGCATATTATCAGGCATTGATGCCAGGAAAATAACGTGTCCTGACTCTGTAAGAATAGGATAACAGAAGCTTTGCATATGGTACTTTCCCCAAACCCTGCTCTATGTGCTTCTTTCACTGGCTGATTTCCATCTGCACCCTTTCCCTAAAATAAACCCTAAATGTGAGTGTAACAGCTTTCATTAAGTTATGTGAGTCTTTCTGGAAAATTATCAAACCTGAAGGTTGGTTTTAAGAATCTCTTCCCAAAATGAAAGTGGCATTAGAAGTGAGGACAGCCTTAGGAACTGTTCCCTCTAACTTTGTAATTGGTTTAAACTTTTGCACACACCATGATCTCTGACATGGGAAGCTATCCTGTATGTTTTATATAAATGGGCTCAATCTCTGTCTTAAGGTTGAATACAGTCAGTGGGAAGTGCATACAAAGGATAGAGAGGAAGGAGAGAAGCTAGCATTTATTCCTGCGTTCCTCTCCCAGGACGACTGCCTCGGAGCAGCTGTGTCCCTCCTTGGTAAAAGGTCACCAATCTTCTTATGGCAGAATGTTCTACATGCTTCTTTTACAATTTTTCTTTCTAGAATCTGAGTAAGTCTCCCTTCATCTTCTCCCTTTGGATGGAAAGGAAGACGTGGCAGTGAAGGAGGATGATAGGAGTTCTGATGATGCTGGCTTTGGACTCCTGCATTACCTTCCCTGGTTATTTCCCTACAGCCCACCTAAACTTTTGTAATCTGTCCTTCTATAAATAAATTCTTCCAATTTTTTCTAAACTGAGTGGGCCTTTTATTTTTTCCTGTTGGGAGGTTTACTGATATAGGAAACATTTTACACTTGAGGGGGAAAAAAAGGTCCAAAGATGTAAACATAACTTGTTTAAAGTTCCATAAGTAAGGGTAAGAGTGAGATTTGAACCCAGGTGTCTCTAAAGGAAGAACATATGCTCTTTGCATTTACAAGAAGCAGAAAGAAATGTGACAACGGAAATAAGGAAAGATAAGCAAGAGAAATGGGCAGAAAAGCATGAAAATGCATGGTTAAGGTCTCTAGTAGGAATATTTCAGCAAGAGACTGAGGATGTGAAGAGCAGTCCTTCAAAGATATAAAATCCTTAAAAGAATGACTGAGTGCTAATTAAACCAATGTGACAGCAGGGCATTTGAAGAGTGAAGCAATAAATATAAATAAATAAACAAATAAACAAACAAATAAATAAAAAATGATGTAAACATTATGTAGGTTAATTAATTACAGTGAAGAGCAGAGTGTATGTGTGTATCTCTGCATTTATATATACTTACCAACATTCATGTACACTCACACATATCAAGAGACCATAGACAATATAGAATAAGAGAAGGAAAGTGTGTGGGAAGACAGATACCTAAATTTATTTCATGCATCTTTATCAATTTTGCAAAAATTTCTGTGACTGATGGGCAGCATTTTTCACTGTGGAAGAGGAACATTTCACAATACACTTTGGCAGAGAAAAATGCATCCTATATGAAATAACTTCACACATTTCCAAGCTGATATAAATTAATATGCAGAAATCACCAAGGAAAAACGTGATTGATCTTCATATTTTCGTGAAATCAACATGCAGATTAAATTTGTCATTTTATGCATATTTAGTAAAACAATAGTGCTTTCCAGTTCCAGGGGATAAAATGACAGAAAGCACAAAGTGTTGTCTCTAAAATTTAGCAAAGATTTTTAGGTCAAACAAAAAATGTGTTTGAGGAAGAACATCAACCAATAAATTATGATCTCTCCAAGCTATTGTTGTCTTTATATTTATAATAGCATGTGTGTCAACTTCAGGCATTAGAAAGAAAAGCCTCTTAGTGCTATCAAAAGCAATTAAAAGATGCCTTTAATATCTAACTAAAATGTAATATAGAAAATAGTAATGTTGAAAGACACCCTGATTGTCTATTTTCCGAACTTTAAACTTCCAAGAACAAATCATGAGGTCATTCTAATTTTAGAAAAGACATCTCAGAAGTCTAACTCAAATCCCTTTGTTCTTTTGTTCACTGGATTAATGGGCTAATCAGTGGGCGAAGCCAGCTATCTCTCTGGTAATAGCAATAAAAAAGGAATTCCTTCAGAGGGTTGCTTTTTACTCAGACCTCAGCCTGGTACTCAGCTATGAGGGAAGGCTGGGTGTGTGGATATGCTCTGGCAAAGTAGAGCTGATGCCAAATGAAGAGTCAAAAGGTCTGCTCAGCAAATGATTCCTTTTGCAATCTAAGCACACAACTTCACTATTGTTTTTCTTTAGTCTCCTCATCTTTAAATTGAAGGGACTGGACTAGATGTGGTAAGGCAAATAGATTCCTTCCCTTGTACCAACTCCTTTTTACTGGTAATGACTGCTGGGCATGCAAGGAGTCAGTAGGAAGAAGCTTTGAGCTCAGTAGGGAAAAACACTTTGATCAATTAGAAATGTCGGCCATGAGCCAGCTGTACTGGAAATGCTGTTTATTCAGTAGGTGATTGTTAGGTATACTCTGAGCTCAAACACTTGGTATAACGAGGAATAACAATGAACCAATCTATAACAACGGAGCATAAAAAGCACTGGACTCCAGTATTTTTTTTTTTAATCTATGAAACTGGAAAGTTATAGTGGATAATATCTGGGGTCTCTTAAAACTAGAATACTCTGTTTCTAGGTAGGAAAGTTTTAAAATGTATGTTAATTGCTATTTGGGGATTAATAATAATGAACGTTCTGAGTATATTGACCAATGTTAAGTAGCATTTGGATTCCCAACATATAGATATGCAAAGCAATGATTCTCCTGGCACCCTTGGCTTTGCTTCTCCCTAATCCCCACCAAATTATCATTTAGGGCACAGAGGCCCTGGGGGGATGGGCCATCTGGAACGGGTCTCCTTCTTGGGGACACAGCTAAGGGGGAAAGACAACTGCACCAATTTCAAAGAATTGATACCTGGACTCTCTTCAGATCTGCCCAGAATGTGATATTGAGCCACTTTCCAGGGACAAAGACAGGGCAATGTCCCCCCAGATTTCATTCAGGATTTACAAATATGTCATGAAACATCACATATCAGTCTCCAATACAGCCATCCCTTAGGTTTCATACTCATGATACCTGCAACCCTAGCCCTTCTCAAAGGCAGTTCATATATAACAGAACAGTGGTGATAAATACTAGCCAGAAACTCACAACAACATAGATTTATAGGTTGAAAGGAAAACAGTTTTAGCAAAAGCGGTTCACATTTTTGTCAGAAATATAGGACCAGATGTAAAACCATAGTGAGAGGAACGCCTGCCA
Organism: Proteles cristata cristata; assembly: GCA_017311185.1. NCBI lineage: Eukaryota > Metazoa > Chordata > Mammalia > Carnivora > Hyaenidae > Proteles > Proteles cristata. The sequence continues at coordinate 729,484 of JAESUZ010002609.1, forward strand.
ATGTGTAATGTCCAAAGAAGCTTTGAATACTGAAAAGAAAGCTATAAATTCCACTGGGGGGGGTTGGGGGGGGGAGTGAGTGCCACAAAACTTTAAAGGGTTGTGGTTTCCATCTAAAAAGGAAATCTTTGCATCTCAAAAATGTCTGCAATCCGACACCGCTGTAAAACATTCCACCAAAATATTAACTATCCTACCCCATGGCTACACTGCTGATACTTGTCATGGCAAAGAGTGGTGAGTAGTCAGTTGATGAATAATAGTATAGGGAAGTAATTATATGTGGAGATAATGGTTAATGAACGGTTGCTTTATTATTATTATTATTTTTTGTTAAATAAAAATGTCATTTGTCTAGAAAGGAACTAGTGATTGGAGAATTTTTTATTAAGAAAAAAATTTTTAAAAATGGTAAAAAATGTAACCAGCTAAGTTGTTTTGCAAACTAGACTTTCCGAGTCTCCCAAACTGAGCCTCCACACAGAAATACTGAGCGTAAAATGATATTTCCTGGTAAGTTTGAACTACCGGTTCACTGGAGAACCCTACAAGTCTCTGCTGCACCACTGACAGTGACTTGGACAGCAGATATAGACTATTTTAACCAAACCTAGATACTTAAATATATGACAAACATATATTCTTAATCATTTATATAAATATATATTCAAATTTAAGTTAGGTTAATTAAAAAGGATTATCTATTTGATGTTTTTCTTGACACTATTATGAATTCAAATCAACTTAAATTTTAGACCAGAAAAAAAAGTGACTTTGAAAACATTAGCATCTTTTTGTATTTACCTATATGATACACATTACTAAAAGTTTGTAACATATAAAGAACACTTACAACTCAACAACAAAAAAATCCTAATAACCCACTTCAAAAATGGGCAAAGGACTTGATAGACATTTTTCCAAAGAATATATACAAATGACGAACAAGCACATAAAAAAAATGCTCAACATAGCAATTAAAGATATATAAATGAAAACTTTAAGATATTACTGTATATCCACTAGAATGATGGCAAGTAAAAAAAAAAGGAAAATACCAAGTGTTGGCAAGGGTGCGGAGAAATTATAAACCTCACATAACAGCTGGTGGGAATGTAAACTGGTACAGCCATTATGGAAAACAATCTGGTGGTTCCTCCAGCAATTCCATTCCTAGGTATATTCCCCCTGAAGATGAAAATAGGTACTCAAACAAATACTCATACTGGAATGTTCACAGCAGTACTATTTACAACAGCCAAATGGTAGAAACAACCCAAAGGTCCATGAGTGGGTGACTATATAAACAAAATGCAGTATATCCATACAATGGAGTATCGTTCAGCCAAAAGAAGGAATGAAGTATTGATACATGCTCTAATGTGGATGAACCTATAAAACATGCTAAATGAAGGAACCCAGACATGAAAGGTCACATATTGTATGATTCCATCCATATGAAATATTCAGAAGAGATAAATCCACAGAGACAAAAAGTGGATTGGTGGTTTCTAAGAGCTAGAGGGGAGGGAGATCAACAAAGAGTGACTACTACTTAACGAGGATGGGGTTTTTCTGGGAAGTGGTAAAAATGTTTCGGAATTTGATAGAAGTGGCGGTTGCACACCGTGAGTATGCTAAATGCCACTGAATTGGACACTGTGCACTTTAAAACAGTTAATTTTATTTTATGCGATTTTCATATTTTTCCAAGTTTATAGCAGGCTTCCCAAGAGTCTGCTGCTGATAAGTGTCCATAAAATATGATGGGGTCATGACAAATGAGTGAAAGAGAATTTTTAAAAGGAAATATTGCCCACTGCCAAATCTGGGACAATGTAAGAATCACAATGAACACTGATGGTAATAGCTTATAACTCATTGTGGGGAAAGAGAATCCATTAGCCCTTACTGGTACTAAACAAAAAGGGAGAACAGAAAGCTATACTTTACAAAAGGATGATGCCAACTAATAAATATAAAAGAAATGACAGAGTTAGAAATAACCATTTGCAACATCATAATAGTACTTGATCCAGGCAAGAATCATCCCCAGATGCTAAAACTTTTGCGTAATAGTTGATAAAAAATAGAATATATACATAAAAGTTGGTACTTAACACACACACACACACACACACACACACACACACACACACACACACACACACAGTTAATGCTATAGCACAGAAACCTGACAGATGCTACCTTTGCTGAGGGATCAAGGGTAACATCACTAAAACTGGGGCAAACCGACATCATGGGCCTACTGATATGATGTACCTAAATTGTAATACTTGATTTTTTAAAAATGTTTTTATTTATTTTTCAGAGAGAGACAGTGAGTATGAGTTGGGAAGGGGCCGAAAGAGGGAAACAGGATCTGAAACAGGCTCTGCACTGTGAGCACAGAGCCCAGTGTGGGACTTGAGCTCATGAACCTCAAGATCATGACTTGAGCCAAAATCAAGAGTTGGCCACTTAACCAACTGAGCCATCCAGGTACGCCAAAATCGTAATACTTGTCTTTTCAAAAGACAAAACCTTAATCCAATCATGAGGAAATATTAGGGAAACCCCAAATAAAGAACATTTTATGAAATTCAAAAAATGTCAGTGTTATGAAAAACAAAGTCTAAAGAGACATGAGAATTAAAGGCAATATGTAATCCTCAGGTGGATTCTCATGACAAAAGTGGCTATAAAGAATATTAGCAGAACAATTAGCAAAGTGGGAATATAGATATATTAGATTATAACATTGCACTGACATTAAAAATTCTGAATTTGATAAAAGTACTGCAATTATATAAGAGAAAAACTTCTTAGGAAGGATTTAAGGCTAAAGGGTCATCGTATCTGCAATTTATCTTCAAGTAGGGCAGCAATAGTGACAGCAACAAAAATGACAACAATATGTGCATATACCTATATATACCTATATACATACACATATATATGTATAGAGGTACACACACACACACTCATACACACACACACACACACACACACACACAGAGTGGGAGGGAAAGAAAGGGAAACAAGCAAATGTGCCAAGATACTATCGATTGTTGAGGGTATTTGGAAATTCATTGTACTATCTTTGCCATTTTTCTACAAGTCTGCAAATTTTTTTTTCAAAATTAAAAACTATTTTTAATTGTGTTTCTGAGATACGTTTATTTTCATTCAAGACGGTAAGCTTGCTCAAAGCAGCCACCGTGTTCTCAGCCATATTCTTTCCTTATTGCTATTTTCGTCTTAGAAACATGGCAAACAGAAATGAGAAATTTCATTGCTTATCAAGTCTATCTGCTGGCCAGTGCAAGATTATTCCCCATGGCATCAATTTTACCACTATTGTGGGTCCATTTTTAGGAATCTCTAATGCCTGAGATTCCACTACTTCCCTTGAGAGATATCTTCTGTTAACTGTTGCTTGCAGAAATCGAGGTCTCCTTCCAATGTTTCCTTAGTCATGTTATCAAATACATAGCAGAACTTGCCACTCAGAAAGGCAATACTTATTTCTAATGGTTTGTACACCAACTTATTTTAATTATGAACTTTTGAGAAATTATATATTTGGGATAAAATTGTTATGAGGAAAATCATATGACTTGGCCAGAACTTTCTTCCTCTCTATCCCTTGGTCTTTCCTTAGGATGTAGAACATTTCGATATCCAATAATTCAGATGGAAATCACTCATATACAAAAGACACTTCTTGGGTTCTACATAGTGATTTTGTCTATTGATTATAGTCTCATAAAACATCAGAGCTGAAATGGACCTCAGAGACAACCAGGTTTAATTCCCTCATTTTATAGATAAAGAAACAAGGTCCAGAAAGGTTAAATGACCAGCACAAACTAATACATTAAATTGAGGTCAGAGCTAGAATAAGAAACCTGTTCTATTTATTTCCTGACCTGTAACCTTTCCACTTACCATGATCCCCCATCAAATGGTTCAGGGTCTTTCTTTTAGCTGTTAAAATTACCATTTTAAACATCTGCAAGAATCTACAGACTACTAATCTGTTTTTTATAAACACTACTCTTGCAATCGTCTTTGAAAGCAAAGTTTATTTCTAACAAAGCTGAAGGGGTTTTATTTCTTAAGGTTTAGGGCAAAACACGGTTACTCTTGGTCCCATGCAAAATACATGGGTACATGAAGCGTATCTTTAGCCCTCTTATTTTTGGACATAGTTCTGCCTAAATGCTTGTTCCTGTGCCAAATACCTAGAAATCTCTGAACAATATTTAGCTCACTTTGGAAAAGGGAAGTTGGCTCATCCATAAAGACACTCCTGGGAATCAACATTCTAATGCTCTTGCTGATGGGGCTTGATTACAATAGAAGAAGGTGAATGGGACCCAATTTTTCCTAAAATACAATGTTTTTTACTTCCAAATAATTTTCAATGCCTATTTTTCCTTCTATTTCTAGTTCTAGCCAAGATTGCAATCATATCAGATTTTAGCAATAAGGGCAGTTTTGGAGTACTTTTTGCTACAGTCAAAAAAGAGAAATACAAAATATCTTGAGAAAAGCTATTTGTATAGAATCTGTAACAAAAAAAGAAATCTGGGGGAACTCATCAACATTGGAGGTGACTACTAGGAATCACTCGATGGAATGACAAGAGATCAAAGGCCAAGAAGAGTGCAATGAAGATATGATGGGAGAAAGCCAGGGAGTAGAGGCAATGGCTGTAAGGTAACATTCTCATCAAGTCTGATTGTAAGGGAAGCAGAAAAGTCTAGCAGTTATAGTTTCTGCTTGCTTTCAGACTTTTAAAAGTTTTATTAGTATATGTCGTAAATCTATATCAGTAGTTGCCAAACCTAGTGGTCAGTATTCTGTTTTCATAATACTCAAAATCGCAGGAACATTTAAAACAGCTACTCCTTTCTTCTTTGGGCTTCCATAACATTGAGCTCTTCTGGCTTCCTTCTGGCTGGTTGCTCCTTTTCCCTCCTGGCAGTCTTTCCACTACGGGTTCAAATTAAATGATAGAGTACCTCGGGTCAAATCTCCAGACCTCTTTGTCGTCTTTCTGTATGCAATTTCCCTAGGAGAGGGGTGGGGGGGAGTTCATATAAAGACATGCTGATGACTTCTATATTTATTATCTGCAACTCTGATCTCTCTGCTGGGCTCCAGGCTCCACTTCCAAAATGTGGTATTGCCATTATTTGGCAAAAAAGCAACTCAAGATTAACTCACTATTCTAAAATGCACAGAGGAAAAAAGAATAATGTTTCACTTTTATTTTTGGACAATCTTTCTCAGCCTTCCACTTGCTAGTTATAAGAAAACCAAAAGAACAAAAGATATCCTATCAAGTTTAAACTTTCTCATAGTCTGAGAAATCCTTCAAATAATTAAGTTTTTCTGTGGGGGAAAAAACTCCCAACAACTCTTGGATCTTCAAATAGTCTCCCTCATGACGGGGGGGTGGGGGGGGGGCGGGAGGCATCCCTCAGATTTTGTGATGATCCTGTTAACATACAAGTTTCTTGCTACTGAAAATGTGGTCTGTGGACCAACAACATGGACATCTTCTGGGAGCTTGTTCAAGATGCACAATCCCAGGCTCCACTCCTGCCTTACTGAGCCAGAATCTGCATTTTAACAAGATCCTTAGGTGATTCACCAGTATGAGAAGCACGGCAGAGCTGACATCCAGGCCTCGGGCTCAGCTGATGTTTAGAGGGGTGATCTATGGTTGCTACAGTTTTTGTGAAATTTTGATCGGCTGGTTTGCTTTGCTTTGCCCAAAGCCTGGTAGTTCTGTGTAGTTCAATCAGCATCAAGTCAGCTTCCACTGGTGTCAAACCCCTGACTGGCTGACTTGTCCTCCATTCAGTGTGTAGCTCAGAGATCAGCCCAGCCTTTGCTGTAGGGAAAGCACTGACTCACTATTTCTTGGCTCAGCTTCTGTGGCTCTGGACAGGTTAATCTTGAGTTCCTTTACTGACTATACAGTGTGGTTACATTGCTACGGCATGGGGTAAGGGTAACAGGAGAACATGGAGGTGGTATTTTAGAGACTGAAGCAGTGATATTACTGTTTACCTAATGCATCTACCATCTGCAAGCCAAAGGCGCAAGGGCTCTTGGAAAGACACTGTTCCAACCACCTTACTGTCATCTGTCTCCCCTCTTTTCTTCCTATAGGTCTTCCCTCAGACTAGCACAAATTAAAGCCTTTCTCCTTTCCTTTCACTACATCTTGCTTTTCTTCTTTCTGATTCTAGAGAGTCCTTAGTAGTGTATAAAGTCTCTTCCCAACTAGGGAAAAATTACATAAACTGAGTCACTTGAGCTCAGGTAGAATCAGGAAAATCTTATCTCCAGATGAAAGCCTCACTTGCCATGTTTGGTCTAGAAATCCATAGCTTATGGCCTAGAAATCCATACCTTATGGCCTATGTACAATTGTTTCTTTTGCTCATTGCATTGTACATTGTTTTTGTTGGGTTTTTTGTTTGTTTGTTTTTTGTTTTTTTTGTTTTTAGCTTCCCACAGTGGAGCAAAATATCAAAGCATTTTAAACATTTTAAAATATCACCACTCCACTATCCAGGCAAAACAGAAATCTGTATGGGGAGGGAGACAATTTGCTCTTCTCTCAGAATCCCACATCTCATTTAAAAGCAAAACCAATCACCCACCTAGTTGATTACCATGTAGGAGTCTTGCTTCAATCATCGTTTCCTATATCCTTCACATATTACCCATTAGCAGTCCTTTTAGGTCTAAATTTAATATACCTCTGGAATCCTACAATCTCTCACCATCTATTCAGCTACTGCAGAAGTTCAGACATTACTATGTGTTTCTCTTCTTAACCCCTACTTTCCTCCAACCAGTTCTCAATACAATAGCCCTGTAACTTCTGAAATGGTAAACAAAAATGATAAATCTAGTAATATCTCCCCCTTACTTAAAACCATTTAATGGCTGCCAATACAATTAAAAATCTGATTCCCTCTCATGGTTTGCAAGACCAGAGATGAACTCAGCCCTGGCCCTCATTTGAGCCTCATGACCTACCAGTTCTTCTCTGTTCATTACACATAGGCATATTGGCCTTTTTGTGTCTCTAGGACATGCTAAACTCATTCTTCCCTCCAGACTTTTGCATACACTGTTATTCTGTCTGAAACATTCTGCCCTTGTGTCATGGCCTGAATCTCCTTTTTAAGATTCATGTCTGGACTCAAATGTCACCCTCTCTGGAGCAGACTCTTTAATACTGTATGTTAATCATTCCTCTTTGTTATGCTCCATGCTATTAGATTGTTCTAATTTTGTAAACAACGTATGCCAATCTCTGGAATCATCTTATTATATACTTGCAAGTTTATCATTGCCTATCTTCTATACGTCCCCAACAACAACAACACATTTTTGAGATCAGTGAGTTTATCTTTTACTTTCATATTCCCAGCACCTAGTGTAATACCTTGGTGTTCAAATATATTTCTTAGGTAAATGAATGAATGAATGCTGGCAAGGGCACAGCAGGAAGGAGATTCATAATTTGCTGTGTGAATTTGGTACGAGGTTTCAGGAAAGCCAGCTGTAATGGATGTCAGGAGTCTAAAACGCCCAAAGCCTTCAACCCAGAAACTCATTTTGGCAATCTTATGGAAAGACGTTTATCACTGCATTATCTACAGTATGAAACATTAAAAAAACTGTAAAGAAAAAATGTCCAGTATTTAGGTAATGAATCATCCATATGGTATTAACATATGTGCTAAATGTAATTAAGATTTTCTATGACATAATTTTTAAATATGGAACATATTCTATTAATTAATCACACAAAAAAGTTCCTAAACAAAGTATACTGAAGTATATTCTATGTCTTTTTGGGTGGATAAATGCTTTTTCCTCCCTTGCTCCTTTCTGACTTGTCCAGTTTTTCTACAATAAATATGAGCTATTTTGTTAATAAACATGATTAAACTCACATCTATTTAGTTAAAAGAAATGAAAAATAAATAAATAATGCAAGTTTCCTTGAGTCAAATATGACACTTTTTTTCTTAAATAGTTTATTGTCAAGTTGGATTTCCATGTAACACCCAGTGCTCATCCCAACAAGTGCCCTCCTCTGTGCCCATCACCCCCCTTCCCCATCTCATACCCCCATCAGTCCTCAGTTTGTTCTCAGCATTCAAGAGTCTCTCATGGTTTGCCTTCCTCCCCTCTCTCCAACTATTTTTCCCCTTCTTCTCCCCCATGGTCTTCCATTAAGTTCCTCCTAATCCACCTATACAAACAAACATATGGTATCTGTCCATCTCTGCCTGACTTATTTCGCTCAGCATAGCAACCTCAAGTTCCATCCATGCTGCTACACATGGCCAGATTTCATTCTTTCTCGTTGCCATGTAGTATTCCATTGTACAGATGAACCACAACTTCTTGATCCATTTGCCCACTGATGGACCCTTAGGCTCTTTTCATGATTTGGCTATTGTTGACAGTGCTGCTATGAACATTGGAGTACATGTGCCCCTATGCATGACTCCTGTATCCCTGGGTAAATTCCTAGCAGTGCTATTGCTGGGTCATGGGGGAGTTCTATTGTTAATTTTTTGAGGAACCTCTACACTGTTTTCCAGAGGGGCTGCATCAGTTTACCTTCCCACCAACAGTGTAGGAGGGTGCTCGTTTCTCCACATCCTTGCCAGCATCTAGAGACTCCTGATTTGTTCATTTTTAGCCACTCTGACCAGCATGAGATGGTATCTCAGTGTGGTTTTGATTTGTATTTCCCTGATGAGGAGGGAAGCTGAGCATCGTTTCATGTGTCTGTGGGCCATCTGGATGTCATTTTTGGAGAAGTGTCTATTCATGTCTTCTGCCCACTTCTTCACTGGATTGTTTGTTTTTCAGGTGTGGAGTTTGGTGAGTTCGTTACAGATTTTGGATACTAGCCCTTTATCTGATATGTCATTTGCAACTATCTTTTCCCATTCTGTCAGTTGCCTATTAGTCTTATGGATTGTTTTGTTTGCCGTGCAGAAGCTTTTAATCTTGATGAGGTCCCAATAGTTCATTTTTGCTCTTGATTCCCTTGCCTTTGGGGATGTGTCAAGTAAGAAATTGCTGCAGTTGAAGTCAAGGAGGTTGTTTTCGGCTTTCTCTTCTAGGGTTTTGATGCTTTCCTGTCTCACATTCAGGTCTTTTATCCACTTTGAGTTTATTTTTGTGTATGGTGTGAGAAAATGATCTAGTTTCATTCCTCTGTATGTTGCTGTCCACTTCTCCCAGCACCGTCTGTTAAAGAGGCTGTCTTTTTTTCCATTGGATATCCTTTCCTGCTTTGTCAAAGATTAGTTGGCTGTACACTTTTGGGTCCAATTCTGAGTTCTCTATTGCATTGGTCCATGTGTCTGTTTTTGTGCCAATACCATACTGTCTTGATGATGACAGCTTTGTAGTAGAGGCTAAAGTCTGAAATTATGATGCCTCCCATTTTGGTTTTCTTCTTCAATACTACTTTGGCTATTCAGGGTCTTTCGTGGTTTCATACAAATTTTAGAATAGCTTGTTCTAGTTTTGAGAAGAATGCTGGTGCATGGCAATTTTTGAAAAAACTCACTCTTTCTATATATAAGAGTGCATGAATGAGTCTTTATTTATATTTAAATTCACTATATTTTGATCATCCTTTTAATTTTGTCTGTCCTGGGAAGATAAGCTTTGACCTGGGCCTTAATACAATGTCCTAAATTATATATGAAATACATGCTTCATAAGAAAACATATGAATGCTAGAATATACATATTAAAGACTATAAGTTTCCAAAACAAATTACTAAATAAGCTTCTAACTTTATCAAATCACAGCTATGTATTAGTAATTTAGCTTATAACTGTAAATTACCCATTCTTGTTCAGATTATAATCTCTTTGGTCTACTAACAAATTTAAGCCTTCTAAATAGGACTTCTCCAAATAAGATACTGCTAGGTGTCAATCAAATGTATGATTGTTACAAGAACCTGAAGAATTTATTGCTGTGGGCAGAAACAGAATCATACTGGATATCTGATCATCTATGGTACCTGGAGACATTCAGAGTGTTCTCCTATTAAGAGAGTAAAACACAAATATAACCACATAGGCTTGAAACAGAACAAAGGCTGTTCGACAGAGTTGAGTCAATCCTTTCAGTGCAATGATATTGTGTGTGTGTGTGTGTGTGTGTGTGTGTGTGTGTGTGTACAAAGAATATTTCAAAAAGGGGTACAGGTGATTGAAGGGACATGGAAAAATTAGACTTTATTAGCTGAAGGTTCAATCAAGTCAAACATTTGGTGTTTCCATCATTTAACACTCAATTAAGCCTGCCTAAGAGTCATTTATAAATGCTGAGTTTGCTATTGTTTTTCTCCTATCAAACAATGCACTTCAATCTTTTCTATGGATGCTCACTGCATTCCAGGCATGGTGCTGAGTACTGAGGATTTGAAGACTCAGACACTCTCATCTCTGCCAAACCATGACTGAAAAACCTATAAGGGAATGATTGTATAGTCTATTTGAAAACAGACTTTCTGGGGTGCCTTGGTGGCTCGTCAGTTGTCTAACTTCAGCTCAGTTCATGATCTCACAGTTCATGAGTTCAAACCCCACACTGGGCTTTGTGCTGATGTCTTGGAGCCTGGAGCATGCTTTGAATTCTCTCTCTCTCTCTCTCTCTCTGTCCCCCTCCCTCCCCCCACCTTGCCCATACACTCTCTCTCTCATAAATAAACATTAAAAAATTAAAACAACAAAAACAGAAATTTCATAATAAGTCTCAGTATTAGAATTCTCCTGTCAGCAGCCACGATAGCTAAAGTGCTAAACACACATTCTAAGTAAATACTCCGTAGGCACATCAGATCAGAAACAGCTGGCAGCTTCAGGCTGTTCATTTCAAAATGAATTGAAGGCTCATAATCAGAACTAGTGAGGGTATTATCGACAGGATAAGTACTTGTGTACTTTCCTAAGAATAAACTTTCTTTGAAATCTAGGGCCTTTTAAGTGGTGTTGGGATGCAACTAAATTCTAGAAAACAACTTCGTTTATTGGTATTTCTTAAACTTGGTCAGGCAGGGAATCTGAGAAGGGCAATACTTGAAATAACATATTTATTAAAAATGCACAACCATCAGGGTTCCTGGTTGGCTCAATAGATTGAGCATCCGACTTTGGCTCAGTTCATGATCTTGTAGTTCATGAGTTTGAACCCCGCACTGGGCTCTGGGCTGACAGCTCAGAGCATGGGGCCTGCTTTGGATTTTGTGTCTCCCTCTCTCTCTGCCCCTCCCCTGGTCACACTCTCTCTCTCTCTCAAAACTAAAAATAGCATTAAAATTTTTTTTAATGCACAAACGTCAATATATTTAAGGATTTGACAGGAGAAAGAAAGAAATTTTAAAACACACACACAAGGCTTTCTGACAATGCTGACGGCTTTGTACATTATAATTTTAGACTACTGACCTTGAAGAATTTATGAAGACAATAAATTTGTACTTGCTTACTATGTTTGTTTCTAGTTTTCAAAAATTATTTTTATTTTTTACTGTTTTTATTTATTTCTGAGAGAGAAATATGAGCAGGGGAAGATCAGAAAGAAAGGGAGACACAGAATCTGAACAGGCTCCAGGCTCTGAGCTAGCTGTCAGCACAGAGCCCGATGCGGGGCTCGAATCCACGAACTGTGAGATGATGAGCTGAGCCGAAGTCAGACGCTTAACCGACTGAGCCACCCAGGCGCCCTTGTTTCTAGGTTTTAGAATTTGTAACACCAGTGCGTCAGGACAGACCTGAACAGCTCCTTCACACAGGGACTGTGCTGAGTGCAGACCTCAAGCGCTGAGCCACAAGTCCAAGGATCTCATTCAGTCACAGACTCTCCTGCAAGCAAGTCATCTAACTGCTATAGAGTGTCAGCAAAAGAGCAAAATAGCAAGGAATCTATAAATATGTATTAATTTCTGCATTTATGGATGACTTGATATATTGATACATCTTTTATTTGCTGAAAGGATTAAAGTAGCTGAAAATTATGAATTATGAAAATAATAATGCTCCCCCTACCCTGCAGTGGAAGCTCCCGAGTGTCTTTATGGGTTTTTAGTGGCAACCTCTGCTTTGGGTGTCTGCACGGCACTTTACATGCATCTAAGAAAATGTCAATTGCCTACATCACAGAATGGGGAGGGGGGTGATAAAGATTACAGTTTAATCAAAGTCCCATAAACCCTACTTTTCAGAGTAAGGAAGAAATAAGATCATTTGATTTTTCAGCAGGAGCTACATTCTTTGCTGTGGACTGGCGGGAACAGAGAATGGAGCAGGAGCCTTCTAGAAGCAGTGTTTGCTCACTCCTTATCTGAATTGGATGCTCATTAAAGAACACCAGTTTGCAGTAGCCATTCTGAATTTAACAGTGATGATTTGGAGGCTGCAAATTCCAAGGTCTGACTCTGAACATGTGTTTGTTTATTGGCACAGAGATAGCACTATACCATTTAGTTACAAAGCACAACGGAGCAAATCTAGATTAATATGAGAATCCATATTTTGTCCTTCCTGTGCTGTATGTCACTCTTCTGAGTGAGACCCTAACAAGAGTAGGAATTAAGAATAGGTCAGAAGAACATCTGCTTTGCTTATTTTGATTACGTGGGCAGGCAAAGGAATTTGCTTTTTTAATACCAAAATAACTTGGAATGTGGCAAAAATAAATGCACCTTCTGTCTCATGGAATGTTATTACAGTAAGATGCTTTGTGAATGCTTGGTGGCGTTTTCAAGCATTTTTTTGTTCCCCTCATTTCTTTCTAGGCTCCATAATGCAATCCTCATGGTTTGAGCACTAGACTTCAAATGAGACATCTATTCAGAGCATGTTCAGACAAAACGAGTGGTTTCCTTAGTAATGGGAACTATGTGAAAGCACAGCCCCTCCAGCCAGCCAGGCTTCTCCCCGCCTTGCAGTTCACACATAGGCTCTCAGTGAGTATTACCCAGCTGGGGAGCGTCTCCAAAGTCTGAAATGGCTAAAACGCTGAATATTCATTGAATTTCTAATAAAACCTACCCTTTATAAAAGGTTAAGGATGCAAGAAGTACTCTTAATGGTGAGTGTTAACTTACTCATTTTCTGCATCATGCCATGGAATGGAAAGAAAGATAAGAGATTTCACAAAAGGGATACATGTTTTCCTTTGAGCATATTTTAAAACATTTCCTTTCCTTAAAAACCTAACCTTGCCTTATTATTTTCCTGTCTATGCCTAACGACTGCTTCTTGTGATTTTCTAGTTCTCTGCATAGCAATCATCTTTGATAAAGCTCCGAAATTCTGTTGTTAAGAAAGGATATATGTTTTGCCTTTTTACAGTCTCAAATATAGTTAACAAATAAAATAGTAGTTTTATGTATAGCATTGTTGAAGTTTTATGTGTATGTACATATTTATCCATTCATTTATTTATTTTCAGGACAACAAAACACTAAAAAAAAAAAAAAGAGCTGGCTTCTTTAACAGAGTGATAAAATCGTCATTCATCTTAAATATTTAAAAGGTAGTCAGAAATAGGCTACCCTAGAATAAAAACCAACATGAACATTAAAAAATATATATCAGAATTGACATAAGGCCTGTCTTTGAGTATAACAGTTTGAAGGTATCTCCATATTATGTTGAAATCATCCAGAAAGACAGAAATATAGTCAAAGATTCTGAAGGGAGCAAAGTGAGGTACAGCTAAATTATTGTTAGCATTCTCCCATAAATCTGGTTACAAATAATCAAACACAAAGCAAAAGTTATGCTAAAGAACAGGCAAAGAATAGGAGAATGAGAGCCTCAAAAGATATTTGGAGAGAAAGAAACACCATTTTTAGAGAGTTGGCTTTAGACCTCGACCTATATTCCAGCCCTAGCTTCTATCTCTGTGACTGCCAACATATACCAACCACTCCAAAACTTAGTTTCCTCCTCTGTGAAAGGGAGAGAGTTCTCAAACATCTCACAGTTTTGTAAGGATAAAACCATATGTACACAGTGCTGTACATACTTCACTGTCTGACACGTGGGCAATACTCAGCAAATTCTACTATTATCATACTAGGTACTCATGATTTCAGTACACATAATTTCTGCACTTGCAGAGCAGAATACATTTCAAATTCTGATTTATTCCATTGTGTTTTGTGGCTAGCTCAAGGAAAATCATTTGTATGTCCCTGAGCAACAGCAATAATAAATGTAACCACAAAATAACAATAATACAAAATTTGCTATCAGAGAGAATATCACATCCCCATCGTTGATAGTAGTGAGCTCTTTTTCCCCAGAAATCTTGATGGATTCCTTCTCATGGATCCTATTTGCACACTGGTTCTCTATGTAATCAAGAACAAATACCTCTGACCCAGTTACCCATGGATTATGGCTAATTGTCTCACACAAGAACCAAAGCATAGCCTTGTTTTCATTAATACAAGTCTACAGGTCCACTCTGAACAGATTTCAAGATTCAACACTGCAATGCTTAAATACTTTGCAATGCTACTTTCTTATCCATTAAATCTCTACACAAAATTCACTCGTCCATTGATTCAGTAATACATTCTGATTAATTATCCTATTTTTTGAACCCAGAGGCAGAGCACCACACCTAGCCTCTGTGAGCAGAAGATGAATTTCCCGCAAGAAGGGTTATTTAAATTGAGGATTAAAGGTGAACGATGGGAAGCAGTCTTGCTAAAGACAGCAGTGTGCCTGACTCTGTTATGGGAGGCTAGCACTCCAAGTGTCCTACGTGGGATCAATAAAGACACAGAGCAGAGAAAGAACAGCACGGTACCTGAGGAACAGCATTTTACATGGCAGGAGAAAATGGGGACCCATGATGAGTACCAGGATCCAAGGGCAAAGTTAGGAGGGAAACTGAGTGCTACGGAGCTTGGAATACTTTTCTTTTTGTGATAAGAAACAAAATAGGGTTTTGTTTGCAGAAGACAGACTGGAGAGGATGCACCTGGATCAGGAAGTCGGGAGCAGCTGCAGCAAACAAGACATGGGATGATGGAGCACTAGCTGATAGAAAACAAGATTCCAGAAAATTTGGGAGTTAAACCAGTAGGAGTTAGGCCAGTGGAATGCAGGATATAAGACAAAAGGAGGATCAAAGATCCTGAATTCCCCTGAGTCAATGGATAGTGCTATGTAACTGTAACTGAAATAAGCAAAAAAAAAAAAAAAAAAATACAGGAAGGGAAGCCAGAATTCAGGCAAGCTTAAGAGGTCAGTTGTAGATGTGAAGGGCATGAAGTGCCCAGGCTCATGAAAGTAGGGACATTTCTCAGACAGTTTGAGGGCTATATATAATAGATAAGGAAAAAAAAATATTATTTGTAGGAGCAGTGTTATACATTTGAGAGTCCTGATTCCATAAGCAGAGATTATATTATCTAAGAGAGCACAGGAAGAGCAGTAGGAGAAAGAAGAAGCCTAGAATTAATATTTAGGAGGCAAATAAGCCCACAAAGACAGCAAGGAGAGTATGCAGGCAAGTATGAGCAGGACCGGGAGGCTTCAATGTACAAGAACCAAATCAGAAGGGCAGAGATGCGATTCAAGGGGAGTTTCTGTGGTACGGGTGGAGTGGAAGCCAGATAAAAGTGAACTAGAAAAGTAAGTAGAAAGTGATGAATGCGACAGTAGCAAATGTTGACAGGTCTCTTGAGAAATTTATATGAGGAAGATAGAGATGGAATGACAGAGTACGTTAAAGGTTAAAAGGATTATTACCAATGTTATAATGTTATTAATATTTTAGTGTAAGTAAGAATTCAGCATGCCTGATTTTGTATAAATAAGTCAACTGCAGAGTGGAATAGAGGAAAAAGCTTCTAGAGATAAATTTCTAAGAACACAGAAATGGATGAATTTGAAAGAAAAAGGGGAGGGATAGGGGCGCCTGGGTGGCTTAGTCGGTTAAGCGTCCGACTTTCGCTTAGGTCATGATCTCGCGGTTCGTGGGTTCGAGCCCCGCATCGGGCTCTGTGCTGACTGCCAGCTCAGAGCCTGGAGCCTGTTTCAGTCTGTGACTCCCTCTCTCTCTGACCCTCCCCTGCTCACGCTGTCTCTCTCTCTCTCTCCTAGAAATAAATAAAAATATTTAAAAAAAAAGAAAAAAGTAAAAGTAAAAGGGGAGGGACATAGAGATTAGTAATAAGTAAGAGTCTCATCCCAAATGAGAGATAATGATGGGTGTGCACAGAGAGACACTAATAAGGTAGGAGGGTGTGAAATAAAGGAAGTTCACACCTAAAAGCACGAGTTCAATAAAGTTAAAAATAATGGCAGTTTCCTAAGAATATTTAGATCAGAGAAGAGATGTTACAATCATCAAGAGAAAGTTTGGAACCATCCCTGTAGATGGTGGGATGAATACAGACCTAGGATGAATAAAAGAGTGGAAGGGCACTGCTGAAGAGCAGGCTGAACCACGCGCGATGCTCTATGTTTATATGGCTGTAGTGTGTGCATCACCACGTAATTTCCTCCAGGAACGTCCTGGAGACGGGAGCCAAGAACCACCATGGCGTTGTTTGGGGTCTCCACTGGCAGTGGAGGGCTGGAGCAAGAGAATCAAGGTGACTGACCAGTTTACACAGCCGACCTTGGTAAGTCGAAAAGGGAGAGAAAGAAAGATGACCAGGAGAGAACTGGCCTCAGAGGATTTGAGGTCTTTGTGGTGTCAAAAAGCAGACATAGGAAGAACATGTTTTTATTTTTTCATTTTTTTTTTAAAAATTGTATGTCTTTATTTTTTTATTTTGAGAGACAGAGAGTGAGCCAGGAGGGGCAGAGAGAGAGAGAGACACAGAATCTGAAGCAGGCTCCGGGCTCTGAGCTGTCAGCACAGAGCCCGACTTGGGGCTCAAACCCACGGACTATGAGATCATGACCTGAGCTGAAGTCAGGTACTTAACCGACTGAGCCACCCAGGCACCCCTGCAACACATTTTTAAAATAGCCAGCTAGATAGAGAGTTACGGCAGAAAGCAGGATACTTCAGTTCAAGATTTCCAATGTAGAACAAGTTTAATTACTAATAAGATCAACAGAGCATCCCAGGAATGGGTTTCTGAAAGGAGGTAAAAGTGACATTTATTTTCATTTAAGGAAACTTAGTAATTTGGGGCTGGTTTTATACATAAAAGTTGAATCTGCCACGATTTTAGCAGTACTCAGGTAGAATAGAATATTTTTCACCACAAACCAAGTCTGGACTCTGTTGACAAGCAGATAAGTAAGAACAAAGTGGGAAGGAAAGGAGTGCTATAATCAGTGGTGTGAAAATGGGATTGGGAAGCCAGAGGACACACAAGCACACGATCCCTCAAAACACATACACACATCTGCAGGTGCATGAGCCCACCCACCCAGACCTGAGACGTGGGAAGATGATGATGGTCTCCAAGCAGAGAAGTCATAAAAATAATCAGGCCCTGAAAGGAGACTGGATTTCAGCTACAGGAGAAAATAGAAGGGGAGGTTTGGAACTAGGTGAAAGGAAGGCGAATCTGCTTACAACTAGATAATAGGAAAAGTGAAAAGAATAGGGAAGACTCACGTAGATGAAGTGTAGTGCAGCAGCTGCATGATGGGGGAGAGGACGCCAAGGACCTTGTTATCTGAGAAGCATGAGAAGTATGGTGAAGAGGCCTGCCTCAAATGTCCACAAGTATCCACAAAGACCAGAAAAGGCCAAGTCTCAGAGAGTGGCTTGACTGAGAATCAGACAGATGGTGAGGGTTACAGGGCTTTGATCTTAGCTAACGGTTATTCAGTGTGGTAAGGACAGCAGAAAGGACATGGTTCAGTGCCCACCCTGTTTGACTCGCAATCCTTTGAGGTGGGACATGGGGTACCCAGCAGCCTCAGACCCCTGGCACCGAGGCTACTGGTGCCGGGAAGCACAGGCCTGACTGGCCACACAACACTGCCAGCACGGCTCCAAGTCTCATTTGTAAACAATGCTGCACTTAGCAGCACAGTGAGTAGTTCAGAGCTCAAGTCTGGGAGCCAGACAGATGTGGCTTCCAAGCCTGGCTAAGCCACTCACAAGCCATGTTACCACAGGAGGTGAAGTAACTTGTTTCCTCTATCTGCAAAAGGAGAAAACAGCATCTTCTTCGAAGCTAACTATAAGAGGGGCACCTGGCTGGCTCAGTCGGTTGGGTGTCTGACTTCAGCTCAGGTCATGATCTCATGGTTTGTGAGTTCAAGCCCCGCATCCGGCTCTGTGCTGGCAGCTTGGAGCCTGGAGCCTGCTTCAGATTCTGTGTCTGCCCCTCTCCTGCTTATGCTCTGTCTCTCAATAATAAATAAACATTAAAAAATTTTTAAAAATGAAGTTAACTATAAGAAACTCTACAAAAGAGTTGCTGCCAGTAAAGTGTTCATTTAGCTCAGTGCTCAGTACACAGCTCTCAATAAATGGTACCAAGTCCTTACTGCTCAATGTGTTGGACACACTCCTTTTGCTGGGGGAACTATCCCTTGTCCTCTACCCTCTAATTTGGGGCAAGGGGAGTAGAGGTGACAGAAGAGTACTTTATCCATGGCTAAGCAGATGGCCCAAGTAGGCTAGTGGAAAGTCTTCCCCCCAAAACTTTCAAATTTGAGCTAAGAGAAAGGGGCAGTCTCTCTTTGGTGGCAAAGTTGTAAGGTGAAGGACTTGAGAGCTGGCGGTAGTCAGGTCGCCATACATGGAATGAAAGCTGATCTGCAGTAAGAGAATAAAGGCAATGCTCAGAAGAGCAGCCAGGAGAGAACAGAGATAGAATCTCCTGGCAGCATCTGAGTCCATGGCTAATTTGTCTCTGAGGCCCAGTTTTCCCTCTGCTCATATTACAGCATGTGAGATGATATTATCCTTGCTACAGCCTCACCTTTATAACTTGAGAAAATTTCAATCAAAGCTAGTTTCAGTAGGGTTTGTCTCCCTGGCAGCTGAAAGTATCCATAGTATGGAATAGCTACTAATAAATTTAAAATAGTGGAGACTGATAAGGACCACAGCTCTCTTCTCATGATTCCTTGAAAAATGCTCTACACAGACCCCCAAAAGTCAATAAATACGATTGACAAAACCTGAATTCTATCAGCAAAGTCTGCACATTTATCTATACGCATTTGACCTTATTTGAGCATTCCTTATACTACCCAAACTCTTCTAGCTCCCTGAATTAGAAACCAGCTGATGAATAGGCTGAATCCAAAGACAATGAGGCCCAAATAACGTATCACGGAGGTAATAAATGAAGCAGGAGCTCTCAAAATGAAATGTGTAGTAAGTGCCAAGGATGTGCCCAGAGCTAGGCTTGATCATCTAATTAACTTATTTTTAAAGTCAGTCTAAAGACTAAAGATTGGAGGAATCCCACCTCTGTTACTGAATAGTCCAAGTAGAATACAGTAGGGATTATAAAATAGAATTTAGAGTTGAACGTTCAGCAGTGGCCCTGGTGTAGGTAATAACTACAAGTCACGCATCTATTCTACCATTCTTGAGAGTTGTTGTAAGTGCCTTTCATTCTTGAAAGCACCTTCCTTAAACTAAAAGGAATAACTTGAACAATCACTAGAAGATTAGACAGAAAGCTTTAGCTCTGGGGCTCCTGCATTCCCCATCAATGAAGGAAGAGAATCCGATGAGAATGCTAACAGTCACCTTTGTTCTCCTGCCTAGCAGAAGTCGAGAAACAGAAGTGACATAAAATATTCATGAAAATTCAAATGACCCTTTAACTTCTAGATGGTGCAATCTAACTAGATACCTAAATATCGTACTGACAAAAAATGTTTGCTTTCTCTTGCAAAGAAACCACTGTTTTGATCTCTTGCTTAGATATAAATGGATCATTTTCATTAGCCCACCTCAACAAAAGAACCCATGTAAAATCAGGAAAATCCGAACAGACTTCGCATACAAATATTGCACCAGGGGCAAACTGTTATCTTACGCCATCTTGGTTCTTGGAGTTTTATTTTTGCCTAGAACTTACATGTATCTTAATAGTTATATGAACCCAACTGCCTTTAATGTGTCCTAATTAAAGAAGATGAAAAAAGAAAGTGGTGAACAAAGAAAGAAGCCAAATCAAGAAACATACTCTATTCTCCCCAAAATAATAGCTCTCTATGAAAAATCTCATTTGTAACTGAAGACACTGATCTGACAAAATCTATCCCCTTGAGGGATAGTTTTTTCATAACTAAACAATTCTCCCATTTTAGTCAAATGTTTGGAAAAAAAACAGCACAAATAAGAGAGTAGTCAATTACTCTTTCAGTCACTCATGTGTGTAAATGTGCTACTGAATGTACAAAGCAAATAGGATATTACTTCTGCCTTCAAGTTGCTTACTTTCTAGGCACAAATAAACCATATGATAAATGACAATATGATAATATATGATAATGTGTGTTGGAACAACATAAATAAAAGGTAAATTTAAAAATTTAAAAACAAAATAAGGAAAATACTCTCACTCAGATGGGGAACTTCTTAGAGGATGAGATCTTTGAGCAGAAGCATTATGGAACTGGCACACTACAGAAGAAATAAAGAGCTACAAATGCAGCGTGCAAGGTGCATTCAGGAAATGATGAGGCATGTGACATGCTGAGGAAGAGATGGTTGGAGTTAGGCATAGGCAGAATGGGGGCGCTTGGGTGGCTCAGCTGGTTAAGCGTCCGGGTTTGGCTCAAGTAATGATTTCACGGTTCATGGGTTCGAGCCCCGCATTGGGCTCTGTGCTGACAGCTAGCTTGGAGCCTGGAGCCTGTTTCAGATTCTGCGTCTCCCTCTCTCTCTGACCCTCCCCTGCTCATGCTGTCTGTCTCTGTCTCTCACTCTCTCAGAAATAAATTTTAAAAAATTAAAAATAAATAAATAATAATTAATAATTAAAAAAAAGGAATAGGGAGAATGGCCAGTGATAGGGGAAATATATCAGAGTTGATGTTGCATAGTGGCTGCAAGTGTCAGCCTTGGAATCAGAAATACTTTGGTTTGATTGTGGACTTCACCAATAAGCAACTCCAAGTTTTTGCACACCCAGCTCTCAGTTTTCTGATTTGCAAAATGAATCTAACAGCTAGTACTCTAATAGAGAGGACTGAATGATACAATTCAATTTTTCTTTATTAAAGTCTCCCACCTCCCCCCATCAATCTTTCTGTTTATTCTGATGTATGCTAAATTCTGATAGTTGAATCTGTAAATTTCAGCATGTAAAGATCTCTTTCTTCTCCAGTTCTAACATTCGGTAGATCTCTGATTCTAACTGTTCACAAAAAGCCATAACGAGGTTGCACAATCACGTGAATGTACTTATGCGGCAGAACTGCAAGCTGAAAATCTGTTAAGCTTTTTAAAAAATTTTTTAATTAAAATATTTGGTAAATTCCATGTTATATATTTTACCATAATAAGAAAGTCATAATAAAAAATAAGACCTATCATTAAATGAGAATCTTCTTTCTGTTTCCAATTCTACTTTCTAAAACCCTTTTGAGAAAAGAAAATGAGAACTCTCTGATCCAATGTGCTTTTGTTCAACATTTTAACAAACAGCCGGTGCCACTCCCCTTACATCATGCTTCTAACTTAATTAAGAGCTAATCTGCTATCAGAATTAGACTACAAAGGACCATGTCACTGAAGATCGTCCCAGTACAATGTCAACCCCTCCTCATCAGTGGCCCATGCATAGTTACTTAGCTTGCTGAGCATATCAACTCACTTCCGACTAGACACTGCATTTCTTCAGACCTCTAGTTCTCAAATAGAGCCAGAAAATCCTTTCATTAACCCTGAACAACCACAACTATATAAAAGCATCCACTGCTTAGTGCAAAAATTCATTCCTTTTTAAAAATAGTATTATATTTTTAGCATCCCTTGTTACTGACTATATTGAATTGGTTGGCTCAGTCATCAATCAAGCATTCATTTATTTTACAAATGAATATTGAGTGCCTTGTGCAGTGAAAGAGTCTTGGCTCTGTAAGCAGACAGAACTGAGTTCAAATTTTTGCCCACTATTCCATAGTTTTGGTACATTGGGCAAGAAATCTAACTTCTCTGAGCCAATATTTCTACACTGTCAAATGGGGATAAAACATCTATTTTATGTTGTGGAGATTCAACAGTTTTTAAAACATACACAGTTAGTATTCAACAAACATTGTTTTTTCCATGTTTGCATGTGCTAACAAGCTTAAAGATGAATAAAATATCGACTCCATCCAGGAGACTCCATAAGCTAAAAAGGGGCATAGATCAAATTATAGAAACAAGTGTAATACATTTTAAAAATTGATAAATGATGGGGGAGGGGTAAAGATTGAGAGATCATATCTTGTTAGATGGTCAGAAAAGATTTCACACAGGAAGTAGCATTTTAACTGTGCTCACTTATTTAGTACAAGGTAGGTAGAGGCAGGAACCTGGAGTGGAAGGTAAAGCACCGTCTAAACAAGACAGAAAATTGGAACAGATGGTAATGATGGTTATGATAATGACAAGAGTGACAATGGCAATGATGGCAATAATGGCCATGCCAAACATTCACTCAAGCTTACTATATTCCAAGTACTTTTCTAAGCTTTTACACATATTAACGACTCTAATCCTCATAAAGATCTGGGAGGAAACTGAGAAAGACATTAAGTTCTTGTTCAGGGTCACAAAGCTAGGAAGTGACAGGAAAGCACTCACACTCAGACAATCTGTTCGCAGAACCTGCACTCCGACCCAGGACCCAGACCACTTCTAACAAAAGTGCACAGGCAATCACTGTGCAGGATTTCACGAAACAGCAAGAGACCTTCCCAAATGAATAAGAACTTCAACCATCAAATCAATGAATAAATACTTATTGCACCCCTATTGTTTATTTGGTGATGAAGACAGAACTTTTTCAACATAAATTAAGGGCTGTATTATTCATTTATGTCTTTAAATAATTTCAATACCTTTTCATTAGAATGGAATACTCATTCAGGAAATCCTGTGGGTATTTACTACAAGGTAGCTGACATACACACCCTTACAATACAGTATATTTGGAATGTGAAACTTCTCTGAAGTTTTTGTGGGTTTGAAGTAAAAACTTCAGAAAGGTAAAGGAAAAAATGGAGAGGAAAAAAAAGAAGAAAAAGGGCAGATCTATCAATTATCCAGTAGATGAAAACGTGATATGATAGAAAAACACCTTGGAAGATGGCAGGTTCTATTCTGGCTCTCCCTCACTAGCTGTGTGCACTTAGGCAAGTCTCTTGACTTTTCAGGATTCAGGCCATTAGTGTCTTAAGGTCCTATGCTTCTCATTCAATGACTATTCACAATCGTACTAATTCAAAATCACTGAAATCCTTATTCAATCACAGTTTAATGTGTTTATCTGGCACTTTATTATATGGCTGTGATAACTAAGTAAGTTTTTAACATGTCTTTCTGAAGACCTACGTTTCATATTTCCAGTAAATGGTTACCATGGACAATCACCTAATCACATACTGATTCTACCAAGCTGCTGATTCTCTTGCAGGAAGAAGGAAACCACAGCCAAAGAACAAACTCTTCATCCTTTTCATCCAAAGCCAGAGTTATTTTTCTCTCTCACATTACAGTCTCACTTCTAATGTGCCATGCTATGAAATGTATAAAAAGGAGTTTGAAACCTTTTGAATTTGTCATGTGCCTACAGCTGAAGGACAACTCTGCAAGAAAAGCAATCTTACACCTATACGCCAGAGAAAAGGTGAACAGTGAGTGAAAACAATTTCCTATGATATAGCATAAGATAGCATTTAAGAGTACTCAACTTTCAGTAAATTAAAACTTAGATTTTTCTTTTCATTTCTTGGGGCGCCTGGGTGGCTCAGTCGGTTAAGCGTCCGACTTCGGCTCAGGTCATGATCTCACGTTTCGTGGGTTCGAGCCTCATATTGGGCTCTGTGCTGGCAGCTAGCTCAGAGCCTGGAGCCTGTTTCAGATTCTGCATCTGCCTCTCTCTCTGACCCTCCCCTGCTCACACTGTCTCACTCTCTCAGAAATAAATAAAACATTAAAAAAATTTTAGATTTTTTCATTTCTTAAAGAGACTGAAATTTAAAATATTAAGTATGATTGCTGGTTTCATTTATAAACCAAGAAAGTGGTTTAATCATGTACCTGATTATCACCACTTACTTTCATTATGGAAGTGCATTATAATTGGTTTGATTACTGGATTTCTCAATTATACAGTCAATACCAATCAACCAAAATGAAATGCTTAAGGAACCAACAGTATAAAACTAAAATTCCTTTTTCAAATAATTATCACAATTTTATGATAATTTTCCAATATGTGGAAATGTAATCCTACAGATGTTGAAATGATATGGAATATGCAACATCTTAAAGCTGGAAAGGGTAAAATTGAGAGTGCAATAATGAGGGTGATTATTAATATTATTACAAATACATTAAATTCTATGTAGACACACTCCATCTTGACACTGCCAGCTTGACATAATCCCTACCATTCACAGAGCAACATTTATAGAGTAAACACTACAGTATCTAGTAAAGAATAAAGCCTTAAAATAAACTTTCTGAAATCACTGTTAGTAAGTTAAGCAAGAAACTACTTTTGTGCTGAACTCATTTTTATTCAAAAGATTTGAAGCCATTTGAATTAATTTGTAGAGAAAAAAAAATAAAGCACCTGAAAACTTAAAGAATCTTACAGAATGAAAATATTTTGTGGTTAGAAACAAAGCTATTGTTCTTATAAATTTCCTGGTATTATGATTGTAATAACCCAAAACTACTGGTCTATGTCATTTCAATAAATACTTAAGGAGCACTAAGACAGGAAGCTCTCCCCTCCCCCTCCAAGCTAAATCTAGTAACGTGAAAATGTCATTTCTTTTTTCTCCACTAGAGGGTAGTCTCTCAAAACTAGGGCTTGCAGCCATGAATCTAGCCTGTTTTTGACCTGTTGATAAATTAATCCTCATGTTCCATCCTTCTCAACAAGATGTTCCTCCAGTATATTAATTAAGGCTATAAAACATGCATTTTAAAAATTGCTATCTATTTCCTCATAGGGTGTTCTTTCAGAAATATACACTGCTATACTTTTGTGTTTCTTTTCTAAGTTGCTGATAATTCAATAAGTGTTTACATATGTGGTATATATATCATATTTTCCTGGTAAATATACATTCAGACTTACTAAGTCTAAGTATAAAGGAAAATCATTTTCTTGAAGATTTAAGTTCTTAAAGTTGAAATACTCCCCCAAGAGTAATAAAACTTACCTCCTAAATATACACACACAGAAACACCCAAACACCTTGACACGTGTACACGTTCATATGTGCCTGTCAGATTAATTGCATCAGATATTTCAAAAAAAATGAATGTAATTGGAAATGATTATTTTTTTATAAATACGCTCTCCTATGCCAATGTTGTGAATTATAGAGAAGCAAATATACGCTTATTTTTAAAATGTGGTCAAACCAGATAAGAAATGTCATTGTTTAAAAAAAAAGGTATTATTGAACAGTAAGTACATTCACTAAATTAAGGAGAACCTACAGAAAACCAAATGCCACTCGAAACAGTTTCAAGCTACTCTCCTGAAATAATGCAGTCACTGGTGAACTTTACAGAGAGGCTTTATGCCTCTCCAGGTGTTTTTAATAATTGGGAAATCCTTATTTGTAGCACGCCCTGCTAGTTTCAGAGAGAAAACACACAGTTTCTCTAGATGAATGAGAGCCTAAAAATGGGAAAACTTGTCAAAAATTGCTTCCTCTTATAAACAAGAGGAGGAAAGAAAGGACGGAGGAAGGATGTAAGGAAGGAAGGAGGGGAGGAAAAGAGGAAGGAAGGAAGCGAGGAAAGGAAGGAGCAGGAGGGAAGGAAGGGAAGAAAGACAGGAAGGGAGGAAAGGAAGGAGAGGAGAAAGGGAGAAAGGAAGGAAAGGAGGATGAAAGGCAGGCAGGAAGGAAATGATACCTAGGAAAATATGCAAGCCTGTTTCATTTATTTGTATCCTAAGCAGCAGTGTCATAGAACAGACAGGTTGTTTCAGCCAACCAGACGGGAGCAGCTGCGAATGCTACGTCTTGGCAGTCTGAAGCGATTGGCTCCTCTCTGGGGAGCGGAGGGTGTTCAGTTATTAATGACCGCTGAGCAGGCAGCACCATGTCAGTGTGACAACTGATCGGGTGAACGATGCACCACTAACCACCATGGAAACAAGGAGAAATAAAGCCAGCTCCCAGGATCTCTCTTCACTGGATTGAGAGCGTCAGCCTGCCTGCCGACCGAGAGAAAGAGTTCCAGGGAAAAGAAGGAACCCTAGCTGCAGCCTCCTGCCTCCCTTTATATTTTAGAATACAAAGATAAGATCGCTTGCATGTGTGCCCATCTATAGTACATGTTTGTGTATACTTTATTACACACACACATGCACATATTTACATCGGGGCAAGAACACAACCATGTGATTATCGCAACTACAGCACTGAGGAAGCCAGCACACAGGGACAGGAAAGGTGGTACATCACGGAAACTGCTCTTGCAAGGTAAGTTTAAAATATCCATTTCTATTTAAATATGCTCTATTTCTTGGGTAGTGGATGCTTGTTTTTTTTCAAACCTAAATTCTCCGTTGATATTTTCTTCTTGTCTGAATCCTAAAGCATTCTTCTTTCCATTTTACTTTTGAGGAGAAATTCAAATGCAAAAGCCCTCTGGCTTTGGGTATGCTTAGCAGTGTTTGTGGGATTCTCCAACATGTATTTTACTAGCTTGAACGCCCATCAGAGGATGTGAGTGGGAGAGAAAAAGCAGTGCTGGGGAGAGGAGAGAGAGGAGGGTGAGAGGGGAGAAGGGGACAGTGGGAGTGGAGAGGAGAGGAAAGGAGAAAAGGGGAATTTTCTTTTCATGTTATTCGTAATAAAAAGCAGATTGCACATGATTCTGTATTTTGAAACCAACCCCCCAAATAGGGCATTTTTCTCCCTTTCACCCAGTGGATGGAGATTAAGGCAAATGCTGCTGTATGTCAAGAGCTAAAACCATTAAGCGGAGTGGCGGAATGAGCATATCACAAACAGTTATTGAATTTCTGCCAGGCTACATCTTACGGATTGGGGTAAATGACTTCCCTTTAATAACATCCTCCCGCTGGTCTGAAGGGACAGTGCAAATGTCTGATTGCTAATGCAGCTGCAACTGACACACGCGAGGTAAAAGAATCCCATGAACCAGAAGAGTTCTAATCTTCTTTGGTAATTAACAGAATCACAGCAGGGTAGCTTTAAAGTGCGTTTCCTATTTAAGAAGATTTTTGTTCAAACCGACCACTATATTCCCTTTGCTGTTATTGAGCAATGTGGCTTAATTTGCCTCTAATTTATTTATTTTTAACAATATGTCCTTGTTTCCATGCCTCTAATTTTAGTGAGAGCAGGCTATGAATATGAGTAGACCTTCCTAATTCAGTGAAGAGGAGATGATGTGAAAAATAAAAAGAGAAGAAGTAAGGATTCAACATATCTACCTAGGGAATAGTGTGCCCTGGTACTATAAATATTACTCATATCCTACATTTCTCTGTAGTTTCAGAAGCAATGCCTTTGAGACAGAATTACTCTCAGTAAACTATGAGCATCCATGTACTGATGATTCATGGAGTACAGTGTGGGTTAATTTATACTTTCAGTCTTGTAAAAGGAAGCCAGCTACTTCGAATATGCTTACAAACAGACAACGTCAATTGAGGATGTTCATGCGAACAGTCACTACTTCCTTCAACGGGTCCTGTAAAGACATTAAAACAAACCTAGAATTTGCATTTCATCTTCTGGAGCTCTCTCCTCCTTGTCCTTAGTTTAACTAACCAAACATTTAATGGAATCTGATTCTTTCCGACTGCATGGTAATTTTTTTTCCCCTACAACTGTGATTTCAGAGTTATTATTGGGTTCCTAGTTTATAATATGAGCCAAAACCAAGACAATAACCAGCCACTTAGATCCTGCCACTTTCCCATAAATGTGTCAAAATATGTGTCACTTTGCAATATGTAAGAAGTCAGTTAATTCTAGTGACCTTTGTAAATGATGACAATAAAGCAGCTCTGACAATATGCCACTGGCTTCGATTTTCCCTCTGTAAAATGAACAAGTTTAAGAAAAGGCTTCCTGATCAGAGTGAAAAATGAAAGGTGCTGAGGCATTAGCTCGCAATATTGGCAGGCTTGCTCATTCTGCCTCAAACGCCACATGCAATCTATAGAAAAAAAAACAATGATTTATTACAAAGAGGAAAAGGTGTTTTATTTGCTTTTCTGCTATTCATTAGAAGTGTTGCTTTTGACACAGAAAGGATCTGATATTTTGAGGTACCTCCTAAGTTCCTAACAAGAGGAAAAGCTTGAAGTAGATATTCAGCCTCCCAATTTGAAACTCCTATATAATGTAGCATTGCAGTATTGATTTCAGTTTTTCTTAGACCTATTTCAGGGAAACTTTCCATACCAAATACACACATACTTAAATTCTTACAGAGCCTATGTTTAAATTGCAATCAATGACACCTAAGAACAGTGGATTCGCTCATTAACCTTGGTAAAGCTCACATACATATTTTGTGGATTCCACAGATCAATATTGTGCTCACTTGAGTCTGAGAAATACCATCATTCCAAGCTCCTGGTGTTGTCACGCTGCGTTTGCCAGTGAGTTTGGTGACCTGATCAGCATCTGCCAATGCCAGAGGATGGACATAGGAGCATGCCTGGAAGACTTAACCATAGTCTCCCCAGTCATGTAGCTGTACCAGAAATAGGTTTCTAGCAAGATAAGCTCCAAAGGACCATCTTTTCAGAGTGTCGCTTGTCACAGGCAACACACTGAGTTTGAATGCTGATGAGTAGGTGGAATTTTTGTCTTTGGTTGTTGTTTTTGCTGCTAATGGCTTAATAAACAGTGTTATCTGCTTCCTAGGCCAGATACGTAGGGACCTATGAAAAAGGCAGTCAACTTAGGATTCATTAGCTGTATTTTATTATTTCTTGTTCTTTTTTACACCTATAGCTTTTTCCCTATTTTCTCTTTTGCCACAAAATAGGCTTGATATTTTACTGCCCCCCCCCACTCTGAATTTTTTCTAGTGCAAAATTCTATTGTGATGGGGCATGTTGATATTTATTGCAAACTAATTAAGTTGATCAGAAAGGGTTGTAACCTGAGTTAAAAAAAAAACCACTTACATAAGGTAAATGTTACTACTTAGCAGGCACTAAAGATTATCATAGATGAGGTATCTGTTGGAGATATGTAAGATCACTCCGAGGAAGCTACGAGCATAGTAAAAAAAAGAGTCCCTCCTTCTAGCCTCATTAAGGATGCCCCCAAAGAATCATTATAAATAATGTAGTTCTAGCCAATGTGAAGAAACCATGGACACATCTGCAGTCCACTAAACTGTTTCAGGTTGACCTGGTTCTAAGGATTTAATCACTTATGTATCACTCATAAGTCCCGTGAAACTAAATAAAGCAGGTAAACACTGAGCAATACATCAGCACATCTTGCCTGTGCTGTCAGAGAGAAAGCTCTCCGATATTGGCTATGCAGTGAGTACTTAGGAAGGTTTCACTGTTTTGCCACTGAACACAGGTCCCGCACAGAGCTCAGTGAATGCCTCCCTGCCTGTCTTCTGGCAAAGTGATGTCTGGTTCGACAACTAGGAAGCAGAACATGGTAACAATTATTCCTCGGACCACAATGTAAGAGGAAATCAAATTCTATTATAAAGAAAGTAGGTGGTGCCAGAGGATAGAAAAAGTCGTGGAGAAATAAAAATGTTTTCTTTAACATGATGGGTGGGGTAGAAGAAGATTTCAGTAGATGCAATTTAGAGGTTATTAAATACAGGGTTGGGGGGTGAGGAAGAAAAGACAAAATGCTCATCTCAGATCTTTAGGAAGAAATACAGCCCCAACCAGCCATCTACTATATTTGCAAAACTGTTGAGTTTCTACATAACTACTTGCTATTATGTTCATTTTCCTTTAGGCCATGATAAGGAAGGGCTTTTTTTTTTTTTTTTTTTAAGGTGTCATTAATAAAAGCACCTTACACAGCTTCAGCATAAGAGAATGAAGAAGGGAAACATAATTTCATATAATAAAAGAATTTCAGGATTGAAAATGAACCTTAGAAGACGGTATAATATGCTCATTTCACAGATTAGGAAACTGAGGTATAAAAGGTTTAACATCTTTAGACCAAATCACACAATTCTTTATCAAGGCCTAGAGTAGATCCCTTTAGCATGCTCCCTCCACTATGCCATTAAAAGTCTGCCTACTCAGTCTTTCAGTTATTTTTTTAAAAAGAAATAAAAAAGCTTATAGATATATGCCAAAAACAAAAAACCCACAAAATTTAAGGAAATGTTCATCCAGATAATCAGGTACTTTAAAAGCAAAAGTAGGCATTCAACAATAGAATAATAACAAGTTGTTAAGTATATAACGCCCAAATATTTCAGACTGACAATCTTTG
Source organism: Proteles cristata cristata (assembly GCA_017311185.1). Classification (NCBI taxonomy): domain Eukaryota; kingdom Metazoa; phylum Chordata; class Mammalia; order Carnivora; family Hyaenidae; genus Proteles; species Proteles cristata. The sequence goes on from JAESUZ010002609.1 coordinate 760,192, forward strand.
GCTATAGTCTGCTATGTTTTGTAACAAGTCATTTTTGCCCTGTTTTTAAAACATTTTAATAATATTATTGCTATCCTTCAGCCTTAGAGATTCAACTATTAATCATCCATTAGAAGTTTTTCCTGGAATTTTGAAAAGAATCTTCATCTACTTTTTTTACTGGGTTTCACTGTAACATGTTAAGGCACTTACATGTGCCCTCATTAAATACAGTGTCCATTCTTAGGGTCCATGCTTGGCTTATCTACTTTGCTGAAAAACAGTGAGGACATCCTCACAATGGTATCTCTACTTCCCTCTCTTCATCTCCCCATCCTGCCTTACCTTTTCATTTCCAAAGTTTGAGTGAGACGCTTTGTAGGCAATGACACCTGCCCTTCATTTCACAGCCCTATTTTTTTTTTCCTGGCAAATTTTTCTTAGTTTCTAAATGTGCTCTCCAAATTTTGCTTAGGATAATAGTAATGAACTAACCCCAAAACTTTGGAGAAGTAAACTAGGATATAAAAAATACTAATTGTAAGTATTTGTGTAGGGCTATACTGTTCACAAAGCACTTTTGCAACAATGACATTTTCTTCTCTTAGTAAGGTAGGTATGATGCTGATCATCTTCCTTTTAAGATTGGACAATGAGGTTCCATGAGGTTAGAGATTTGCCACAGTCAAGGAGCGAACATGTGGAGGAGTTAGGGTCTTCTGACTACATAGATACAACACTGGTCATAGTACCTGGCACTTTGTGAGTCTGTTGGAAAATACACACTCCCGTTTTCTTGAACTCCTACTGTGAACTTACCCTTCCAAGTTGTATGTCCTTTGAACCATATCATACTCAATGTGGACAGGTTTTTGCAAATAAAAATCCCTACTTCTTAATTCAAATCGGAGCTAATTATGTGGCCAAGTTAAACATGAAAAACACAACCAATATCTATTTTTGGAGAAAAGGACTGCGTGTAGTTCTACCTCCTCACCCATATGTTTGTCTGACAGTATTAATACTTTGATAAACAGTTGCTAAAGGTCTCAAAACCTGGATAAAATGGGGTGAGTAAATCATTCAGGCAAGTTCCATCTTGCTGAAAAATTATGAACAAAATCCTCAAAGTCACTTGATGTACCACCAATGGATAAAGTGTCACTATAAAAGCAACGTCTTTGGCCTTTTCTTCCTGGTTAGTCTGTCTTGGCCAGACCTCAACATACCAGTGAATGTATTCACATTATTCGGAAAGCCCTCTAGGGGAAATTTTATCTTTCAAAAGTAATATTGTCCTTTAAATCGGTAAGAATCCCTAAAACACATGTACTGAAGGTTGTCATATAAAGTTTTATTTCCAGGAAGTAAAGCATTCCACAAACAATCAGCTATTCTGTTTAGGAAGGAATGTAAACATTTTTTTCCCCACCATTTTTACCATGTCTGTATTGAAAAGGCCTATGGAATCCCCAAAGACCCACTGAATCAATTAAAGGCTTAGCATCAACAGGAACCACTTTCTATTTCCAGAGGCCTGAAACCTCTGGGATTTAATTCCCTGAAGAGTAAGAGAGGAGGCAGTGTTTCCTGACTTGTTCAAAGCAGGGATTCCTGGAATGGGAGGAACATTCCCAGAGGAACAAGCCTGCTAACAGGTCATGGCCTTCAGGAAGGTTCAGGACATTCAACAATTACAATGATTTAAATAGTGCTATGTATTTTGAATTTTGACTACAGAAAATACTTAAAGAGGCCTCATTTTCATTGTGGTGGAGAAGACTGATTTGTGCTTCTTACAAATTTTCTCTAAAATTACACAACTGAATTAATAAAATGACTGTAAACAAACAAAGGCAAATATTTTGGTAGAGTCATTCCACAGGAGGAAAATTTATCCATAATATCCCACAGTCTCATAAGGTCAAGGCATTAAAATTACATTGTCAGCTAATTTACACTTGGCTTTTGTTAAGAAAAAAAAACACAAACCAAAACATTTTAAAAACCGACATGTATCTTCAGAGATGCAATTCATATTGGCTTTCATATCTCCTTAGAATATTTTTCTCACTGCTATATTCAAATTGCTAAGACATAGTGAGTGGTCTTATGATTGTTTACTAACAGTGTCTCTGGGCTCTACATTTAATTTTATGTTCATCAAAAACCAGTCACTCAGAATCACCAATTACTGAATGTATTTTGCAAAGAGTATATGGAACCACAATGGACCTTACTGAAATTTCAATAGTTGCAGGGGGTAATTTGAAAATACATCTAGATGGATCATATTTTGATTTGTACAAAGACCAAGGGGTTAATGGGCTTCCACTGCATGTGCCTAAGGACTGAGAACAAAATGATGAAATAGGCAAAATGGACCTGAGTCTAGGTTACAAGGCTGTATCATTTAAGAGAAAGTGCAATAGGATGGAATAAGAAGAACAAGGCTCCCACTATATGTGAAAAAGGAATACATTCTAAGCACATATAAACCTTGGAAGCTCTATTCTTAGTAATTTTTGAAGGAAAAGCATATGCCATTATAAGATATGAGCTTAGACTGTATTCATCCGACAAGTCAATTTCTTGTGTGAATAGCTGAACTGATTCACTTACCAAACACATAATTTATATTTGTTCCTCTTCCTGTAGTTTATCACCCACGCATTTTTTTTTACATAAACACTACAGCTGCTCAAGGAGTGTCATAAGGTGATGTTCGACTAACTTTTTAAAATCAGTGAGGCATTTGCCAAACTACCATTTCCTTAATCAGTTCCTTTATTTTTAATGAGAAAGCAAATTCCATGTAAATATCCAAGGCTCATCTTTCATTTGCACTATAAATTGTATCCCAATATGCTGCTGCTGGACAAAACGGTCAAGGAAGTGAAGAAATAAATCTTTTATGACATCAAATGTGTTCAGTAGAGACTTTAGAAGTTAAGATCACATTATCTTAGACAATCCTTTACTGGCTAAGGGAATGATCATAACATTAGCAGATCCTGTTTACTACATACAGACATTTTCTGTGCCAGATATTGTGCTAAGTGCTTCACATGTGTTTTCTCATTTTATTCTCATAATAACCATATGGAACAAGTACTATTGCTAACCCCATTTTACAAATGAGGAAATTAAGATTTAAAGAAGAAAAGCAAGTTGCCTCAATTAATGAAAGGGTGAAGAGGAAAAGGAACCTAGGTCAGTTTGGCTCTAAAGAACATGGCTTTATGCATGAGGCAACACTGTTTCTTGCTGGCACTGCTTGAACATAGCTCGTCTATACTGCCGTCTAGGAGTTGGATTCTCTACCAAAATACGATCATTCCATTTATCATTTCATACCATGCAATTCTTCTCACACTAGCGTATTATCTCTGCAAGATTCTTTCATATTTTATGTTTGTTGTTGTTGTTTCTGAAAGAAAAGTGATGATTTACTTATTTATATTTAGGTATTACTATCTATTTGATGAACTAAAATGCTTTGTGTAGCTCAGTTCATAGCCAGACTTGTGACCTGGCAGGTTATAGTCCTCTTCCACCATTTTCCCATCCAGTACAATTCAACATGGTTCTTTACCTATGGTCATGCACCTCAATAACTGGCATAAAGGAAAAATGCAAAGCTTAGCTTGTTAAGTCTTAATTGTCATGATTCATAATGGTCCATCCACAACCCCGATTCCAATCTGTGGATGCTTCCTTGCTCATGCATTCTCTTAAACAAGAAGCATGAATACAGGAACACTATTTCCCTGCTAGTATGATCATCAAGTTTCAATGAAATTCCTCAATCCTCCTCAGTATTAATAAGCTTCTCACTCTGCAAAGTTAATAGATGAAAGCTGTAATCTGTTTTTCAAACTGAGCATGCTGAGCCAAACCTAAAACTTCAGCAGAAGTGTTCCACGCCAGCTGCTTGCAAAACTTCAGCGTTTCTCACTGAGTGACCTCCTCAAAGAGCTATCTGGGGAGTCCTTCAATTTGACTGTCCTACATAGAAAAAGCTGAATGTGAAATTAAGGCAAAATGTTACTAAGGATTCTTCCCATAATTAGGAATGGGGTTTAGATAGCTTATGTTCATGTATATATTTTTTTCAGAATGAAGATTTTTTAAAAATGTTAAGTAACTAGACAAATGAAATGTGATAATCAAGCTTGAGGTGATAGATGGCTAAAATATACATGCATCATGAAAAACCTAACTCAACACATGTAAGAAATAAAGGACATGGGTAATTTTAGATTATAGTTTTGGGTCATTATTTTTTTTTCTACTACATCTTATATCCATATATAACAGCAAGGAGCTGAGGATGTTGAGGAGAAAGAGGGGATGAAGGCCAACAGTTTTTCAACATGTGCCACAGCCTAGACCCTGGTTAAATTCTTTCACACCCCATGCCACCAAAATACACAGCCCAACGAGGGAACAGAGGCTCAGAAGGGGGAAGCATCTACACGACTTCCCACTTTGATCAGGAGCCCAAGTTGAACCCTGAATATCTAACTCCAAATCCTATTCTATTAAAAGTATGTGATGGTGCCTCCCATATCACTCATTTCTTAGAATAAGCATAACATTTTTCTCCTTTGGGAAGCATTTTACTTTTTATGCAGAAGCATCCAACAATGGGTTATTTCTATAGTTTTAAGTTTATCAGCAAAGATCAGAAAGCTTATATAACAGTTAAGCAAACCTGACATTTTACCACCTGTTGCAACCTGATAGTATTTCAAGAATAACATAATGAACATTTAATATAACTCAACTAATCTAAATAAAAGTATTAATGTAGATTTTTTATTTAAACATTCTCATTAACCTGTGTAACTTCAAAAGTGTAGTGTGTTAAGAAAAAATCATGGGTGAATTCCAGAAGGACTTAAAAAGATCTTTATCATTTCTTAGAGAATGTAAAGCAGTAACAAAATAAGACAATAAGACCATGAATATCTTGCAAATTGAACACACAGAACAAGACTTCAATCCCATGTCACTTACCAGATTTGGGAAATATTGAAAACTTCTTTATACTTTTAAATATTTTGTACACTTAGGAAAGGTGATGAACTCTTAAAAATTTAAATGTGTCCCATAGAGAATTTTTCCTACCTAAAATTAGTAACTCCTTGACTGCCACATCTTGCCTCCACTCCTTTCCACACCATACTGAAGGTAATGGTATATTGAGTTCATAACCTCAGTATAAGTTAATAATATAAGTTATAATAATATAACTTCACTTAAGTTAGATGCTTCCAATTTGACATAATCATATTAAATTATAAATCATTGTGCTACTCTGCACTTTACTTGATTGAGATGTCTATGAAAGGAGAGATATTCTAAGATAATATATCACTTAGTCATTCATTTAGACATGTCGTATCATGGTCATTTACTCAATGACCATGGATAATAGTCAATAAATAGAATCTTGAGAATTGATAAGGAATTATGTAAGTATGACACAGCCAATAGAACCAAATCTATCTATCTATCTATCTATCTATCTATCTATCTAAATTTTCCCATCTATCAAGATTTTTGAAGGCACCATATTCTAAAAGTTTTGCTAAATGCTTTCATTATCTAGATGTTATATACATGTTATATACATGTTTCCATACTTTGTTTCATTTTTAACATGGAAGTAAAACTTATTAGGCTGTCTCTATCTTCAAAGTCACTTGGGTGCTTATTTTTAACACAGGACATTAGAATCATTGGAAGAATATAAGAATCCCTAGTGACTTTTTTTCATGAAGTTTCAGAACTAATGGTTGAAGCTTTAAAGATTCAGGTCCTTTTCCTTAGTCCGTCATTTTATTTCAGGTTTGTAAAGACTCTTTATTTGAGACAAGCAATTAATTGCTTGAATCGATACAAAATATTTATAGAATAGGTACAGTATGTTGTGTTTTTCTGCAGAAGAGATTGGGAATAGGGTATGGACAAGTGAGTTAGGAATTTGATAAGGGATCTGACAGATCAGACTTATCAAGTGGATGCTCCTAGTAATATGCTTGTAAGACTATGGTAACCATGGCCCTTATCTCTACTATCATTCACAGTCATTTCTTGGCTCTTAGATAATGCCTGTAGCATGGTAGGGTATATATCCTTAGGGAAAGTATCTACCAAAAGGGGATGATACCCTTTATTCCTGCACATTCATGAACTCCTCTATTTTCATGTACTATACTACATTTCACGTGAAGTCAACTGAGGGTCACCCAGAAACTGCCCAGTGGTATCATTAATGAATGAATTCTATACTTCCTATTGATTTGCTTTCAAATGTCATTGACTAATATAAGGAGAACTGGTGTAACTGAATTGTCAAACTGAGAGAGATTTTACCGATATTAAGTCACTTGCTCAAAGTGATTCATTACTTAAATACATACCTGGAGCTAAAAACCAGGTGATTCAATCCTTGCCTCATGGTTTTTTCATAGCACATTGACTGTGATGGTAGGGTTTCAAAAAGATTGGGCCATATGCTTTTATCAAATCATTCATTTTCTTAAGCACTCTTATGACCAAAAGTTCACAAAGTCAACTCCATAGGGAAATTCAGCAGTGCCTTTACTGTAAAGGGCCCATATATGTACAACCTGTCAGCTGTTGGGAGTTTTGCAGAAGCCCAATTCACTCTCCAGGCACTTTTCAAGATGTCTCTTTAGAAAGGCATTATATCGACAGTAATATGTTGCTGCTGTTCTGCTTCAAACATGTTAAGTATTTGGGTCTGGGGTTTTGAATATGTGCCGTAAAGCAATTTTAGCTGAAGAGTTGTTTTGTTTCATTTTTAAGTCAAGGAGAGAGAGAGAGAGAGAGAGAGAGAGAGAGAGATTCTTCAAAGGAAAAACACATGGGGACCTGGGTGGCTCAGTCAGTTAAGCTTCCGACTTCAGCTGAGGTCATGATCTCATGGTTCGTGAGTTCGAGCCCCACATAGGGTTGTGTGCTGACAGCTCAGAGCCTGGAGCCTGCTTCAAGGATTCTGTGTCTCCCTCTCTCTCTGCCCCTCTCCCATCCATCCATTCATTCATTCATTCTCTCTCTCTCTCAAAAATAAAACATTAAAAATTTTTAAAAAAGAAAAATCACAAAAAACAACGACTTCACAAAAAGTTGCAATAGAAATAGAACGATCCAGTTCTTTGTGCTACTCCATTGGAAATTTCTTCTCTTCTTGGATGTTCCATACCAAATTTAAAAGGCTTTGAGACCATTCCACCCTAATCCTCTTTGCTGGGGCCCTAAGAAACTTTAAAACACAGACAAAAATAACTGTAATCTTCAAAATTATAAATGTCATTGCCAAGTTACTTTGTGAACTTTTGTTAAAACCCTGTTGTAAGTTTCATTCCCAAAGAATGCAGTATCTAGAATAAGGAGCACTCAAGACTCTGAGTTGCTGCACTAAAATTTTTAAGTTGCTGACAGTAACACGATTTTCTTTAACACCACAGTGTCTACTTATTCTAGTGATTTTATAGAGATAGTTTTCATTTTTACCTCATGTGAAAAATCCTTCTTCTGAATAAAGGTTAAATTTTAACACTCTATGTAAAACTTTGTATTTCCTAAAATGTAACCACATCTTAAGAAATGACAACTACCCTATTCCATCATCTCAGAAAAGCTTTTTAAAAAAATATTTAGTTAACAACTGTATTTCCTTATCTATTACAATGCTGTCTTTAAAAAAGCATGCAGCACACACACAAATACTGTACTTAAAAACATCACTGCCAACTGTTACTAGTTTCTGACCACTTTACAAACATTTCCATTAAGTCTAGCCACATTTACTTGTCTCTGGTCTCCAATAATTTTTCTTCTTCGAAGACATGCCATTTAACTGAGATAACAAATATATTTTTTTTAATGTTTTATTTATTTCTAGGAGAGAGAGACAGCGTGAGCAGGGGAGGGTCAGAGAGAGAGGGAGTCACAGACTGAAACAGGCTCCAGGCTCTGAGCTGGCAGTCAGCACAGAGCCCGACGCGGGGCTTGAACCCACGAACCGCGAGATCATGACCTGAGCGAAAGTCGGACGCT